>JAJOOS010001347.1:0-51863 GCA_029582725.1 Solanum chiquidenum | reverse complement strand
TTTTTTTGTTGTCTTGTAGAATATTAAAGATGACCTTGGTGGACATAATCTTCAATTATGGTGGAGAATGGATTAAAAAACCAAATGTCATGTATTTAAAGAAAATAATTGATACTTGGACAGATTATGATCCTGACCTCCTTTCCTTTATTGATATAGTAAATGAGTACACTAGAAAGTTTGGATATTTAGGTGTTCAACAACTTATTGTTACAGTTCCCTCTGGTAACTACTATGAGATTAAGGCCCTTAACATATATGCAGTAGATGAAGGTGAGGAATTAATAAAAGTTCATAATATTTCCCAACATTCTGAGTGATCATATGTTGCAACAACTGAAGTTGGAACTGACTGTGAAAGTGATAATGAGAGTGATGATAATCATGTTGAGGTAGAGTATGATTCTGATGACTTGAATAGGATTGCCTTTCAAAAATATAGGATCATTGATGAAACGCTGCTAGATTACAAGGACTTATGCATAGGTATGAGCTTCAAGGATATACCCGAAGCTAGATTATGCATTAACTTGTATGCTCTTGTAAACAAAAGAAACTTGAAGCAGTTGAAAAGTGATCCATCAAGGTTGAGGTATGAGTGTGTTGCAGGATGTCATTTTTCATTACTTATTTCTGGAGATAAAGACATGCCAGGGGTTAGAATAAAAACCCTGAAAAATACGCATGATTGGAACGAAGCGTTTGAAAATGGAAGGGTTGATCATCTTACAATAGCGTATTATTTCAAGTCTATAGGCACAAATTGCAACCTGTTAGAAGTGAAATTTTTTGGAAGGTGGATCCACATCAAGCAATGGAACCACCTGAATTAGTGAAGGTGGTTGGCAGACCCAAAATTAAAAGAGTCAGAAAAAAAGACGAGGCAAGTAAGAGGCAAGGCGAGAGGGCAAGTTCAAGAAAAGGAAGAGTTATGACATGCAATAATTGCGGAGAGTCAAACCACAATAGTAAAGGATGTAAAAAGGTAAAATATCTTCAATGCTAATAGAATCTTTATTTTCCCCTGAAGTTTGATTTGTAACTTGTATTTCTTACTTACAATAGCTTGTCAATACAAGACCAAGGAAAAGGAGCAGGGAGTTAATTGATGAACCTGAAGAGATAAACCTTACAACACCCCAATCAACCCAAGCAAGCCCAATTGTGAACTTCATGTCTACACCAATATTCAGGCAGCATAAACCACAATTTTCAGGTCCAAGACCGCATTCCAAATGATAAGCCAGATTTTGAGTTAGCTGTAACTTCAAAGCAAAGATCAAGCAAGCCAGATGCTACTACATTGCAACATACCGTTCATCCAGTTTTGACAATCAACTTTCCAAATCATGATCCAGATTCTAATATAAGGCCAATAATAGTGTCAGAAAGCACAATATTCCGAGCTAGGCAACAAAGACCAATTCCTTCAGGAACAAGGATTATTAACTTTGTTGGTGATCACAATGGAGTGAGTGTCCTTTCAAATCCAACAGAAGTAGCTATTCTAATTGTCTTGTATTAGCTAGATAGTTTACATGAATGTAGTATTTTGACGTTGGAACATATAAGCTGTAATCCTTTAGATTTAGAAGTCTATTTTGAACTCTAAATTATATTCCTTCAACTTTGTTTGATGTGGTCATTCAGCAGATGGATAGTCAAACCTCTCTCTAGAAGGCAACTATTTTTTCTGTTTGCATGTCTTTTATTGTTTTCATGGCCGTGACGGTCTCTGCACTCTTATCAGGCTACAAGCTATGCTAAAGGATCATATGGTGATGATCTGGGAATTGAACCTGCAGCCTTCAACTCCAGAATTGATATGTGACTTATAATTATACGTTACGATTCACGGAGTGCAATAAACTTTCATGTAATAGCTAGTAAAGTTTCCCATAATCACATTATCATGTATTGTACATTCGGCACAAGACACGTCTTGCTAGTAATGCTGAAGTTTAACATTCAATATAAATAAATTACACTAATTTACTTTTTTTTTTTTTGGTACTGGTGGTCTTACGACTATCTTTTGCGCATCATGGATTATTCCACCGGGTACCTACTACCTTCTACAAGTCACCAACACATGTACCAGTTAACTTCATACACTTTTCAAGACTTAGGCAGATGTGAAGAAATAACCTAGTGCTTTTCATGTCTGCTGGAATTTGAACTTTTCTCTCCAAATCTGCTCCTATTAGTTTTGTAATGCAAGAAGAGTAGCCATTTCCAACATTAAGAAATCTTTTGACTGTTCTACAATTCTATTTTTTCATATTAAGTATAAAGAATGTAGCAGGCTGAAGTACTCAAAAAGAGAACATGCTTTCCAACTTTCAATATGCAAAAAAATACATTATCAATGAGAACTTACATGTTGAGGAAGCTCAGAATATCATCAATTTCTTTTATTCTCTTCCAAGTAGAAAGAAATACTCGCTTGATTTATTAACTTCATCAAAATTCAAACTTCTCATTCTCTCTTACTCGGTAACTATAGAAGTAAAATTAAAGCGACAAACAAGAAACCCGACCAATTAGCTGAATCAAGACATGAATGGCTCTTCTCTCTGTATCGAAGCCTTCAATCTAAGTTGTCTTTCTATTTTTTCCTGTTCGCGCTAATCGGCATGCTTATTTCCACACAAACACTGTTTAATAGAATTATGCAAAACCCCAAACAGATGACCAAATGTGTTATGCTATGGAGTAATGATAACCAGTGGCGGATCCAGGATTTAAGATCAAGGGGTTCGAAATTTAAAGAAGAAGCTCATGTGGTAATGTAAGTGCGTGGTGAGCGTAGTAACCTCGACATGCTTTTTGTACAAGGTATCTCATTGGTTGCAAAAGTTAGCATCAAACTAATCAAAGATATTGAGAACAAAGCTACGCTGATAAAAAAAAATTAGTGGATCAGTTGTATTACATAAGTTAATTCCTAAAACACGTGAAAATTAAAGAATGAAAAAGGAAGCAAGACGGAGAAGAAAAATATTTACCTTAACCCACTAAATTTATATTATCTTATCATACCGCATTAAGCATTTCTTCCTACGTTTACCCTGCTCCATAAAACATTCTTAAAAATTTTCTTGTACTTTTTATACTTTTATTTTGTAATGTTTTACTTTATTTTGCATTTTAATTTTTTTTAAATTAGTATCCATTCAAACACATATTACTAAGAAAATTATCAAGATTCTCTAGAAGTGTGTAAGTATAGATTTACTAATATTATAATGCATATTCAGAAGATAAATAAATGGCATCGTTAATTTTTTTTAGTTCATGTAGTTTAATTTACTAGGTTAGTCATCAGTTGTTGAAAAAAAATGACGAATAAATCAAATAAGTTTAGTTTTCATCTCTCTAAAATAGAATTGAAAAAATAGAAAAGAAATTCCATGAAATCTATTAAATATATATTATTACAAGGATATTGACGATGTTTAGTTTCTTTATTCAATTGCATCTAATTTATCTATATATATATAATTATTAAAGAGTTGTACATAAAAGTATGTTGAAATAAAATGACTGATAGGTATAAGAAGAATAAAAAAAAATGTGTGTAATAAATTTAAACAAAAATAAATTTTAAAAAATGACATAAAAGAGTAAAATAATGAAAAAGAGAAGATGATCCAAGCCCAAAAGTTGAGCCCAATTCCATGCATTAAAAAGGGTAAAAAAAAAAAGGTAGATTAATTATTGTGCATGGGATTCGAACCCATGACGTGAAAGCCACTGCTGAACGCCTGAACCCCTTAACCATTGAGCTAAAGCTTCTCACTTAATTTTAGTGGGTTTATTTTAATATATGTACCATAAAATCAGAATTTGACACTAATTTTTCTAACGAGGGGGTTTGGGTGAACCCATGGACACAAGCTAGATCCGCTGAGTGATAACACATATGCCATACATCGGCATGTTCTATTGTCTGCGTCCAAGTGACTAGTATTAGCTACTGATAATTAAAAACTCACAAAAGACACCATTTATTCCTTCTTCCTTATGCCATAAGACATGTTGCAGATTTAGCGGCCACTGAGGTGATCTTGTCAAAATGACCTTTCATGTATTTGTGCTTGTGGACACTTTGGTAAAACTTTTGCTTCTCAACGATCTTTTCTCTGAGATGTTATAAATGACGAAGAGAAAGTTGAAGATTGTCTGTATTATCTATGTTTTAATGGGTAAAGTGATTTGAGAGAATGATTATGGGAATCGGGTTAATGGGTCTTCACATTGGTTGGGTTAGGTTTTACTAAATGAGTCAAATGTAATACAAAATAAAAAATAATTTTTTTATTATAATAAAAGTATGTACACATGGAGCCATGTAGGTGTCACGTAGACTAATAAAAATGGTGATATGATAAGTTAACTGTATAAGAGCAAATATGTATCCAAAGTTGGATGTAAAGGCAAATATATTAAAAAAGTATAACGAAGGGTAAATATGACCATTTTCTAAGAGTACAAAGGATAAATATGACCCTTTTCCGATTTTTTTTTAATAATGAACAAACTGAATAAAGAAGAGTCAGGAGCCAAAAGGTAAAAAAATTACCAAAAATTACAAAAGGGCACATCATTTTTTTTTTTTAAAATCAAAAGGGCAAAATCGCTTATGATGAAGAAATTTCGCTCTGACACAATATTAACGTCGTTACTCCGTTAAAAATAAAAATCGGTTGATTATGTCCAAAACTTTTTAATTTTTTTTTCTTCCTTACATCGCTGTAGCAGGGCCATCGTTTTACTTGAATTTGTTTTTTTTTTAAAAAAAAACTAAAATTGCTGATATGGCAACGTTTTAATAATAAAAAAAAATTAAAATCGCTGATACAACAAGAATTTTTAAAATTTTTTTTTTCTTAAAAATCACTCCCCAACGATTTTAATAAAAAAATTTAAAAAAATCGCTACCTTTGCAGCGATTTTATTTTAAAAAAAAATTAAATCGCTGACAAGGCAGCGAAATTCCCCCTCTGATTTTTTTTAACATCGCTTCTGATACAATGATTTCATAAGCAAAAATTGTGACACAACGATTTTATAATTTTTTTAAATAAAATTGCTTCCTAGGGAGCGATTTTCAAGAAAAATATTTTTTTTAAAAAAATTCTTGCTATGGCAATGATTTTAATTTTAATTTTTTTTATTAAAACGCTGACAAGCAGCGATTTTTGTTTTTTTTTTTTTTAAAAAACAAATTCAAGAAAAATGCTACCCCTGCAACGATTTTATAAATTTTTTAAAAATAAAATCGCTTCCTAGGAAGCAATTTTCAAGAATTTTTTAAAAATATTTCTTGCTATAGAAGCGATTTTAATTTTTTAAAATTTTTTTTTTGAGAAAAACGCTACCCCTGCAATGATTTTAATGAAAAAAAAGTTTTGAACACGGTATAATGATGTTAATATTGTGTCAGAAAAAAATCGTTTCGTTAGGAGCAATTTTCAAGAAAAATAATTTTTAAATATAATTCCCCAAAATTGGGTTATGTTTGATAAGAAAACGGAAAAGCGTGATTAAAACTTTAATTAAAATAGGCCTCTCAATATCCAATTATTAGGAAAATTAAAATAAATAAATAATACCCCATAGAAGGATCTAGAAACCCTAAATAGACTAGTATATAAAGTCGCTAAAAACTTCCCATGATCCTCCTCTTGCTTTCGAGTCCCTTTGTATTTCATCTCGCCTTTCAGTTTTCTTCTTGGTAGCAACAGCTCTTTAGATCTACAAAAAAATGTCGGACATAGAGACGTTTGCTTTCCAGGCTGAGATCAATCAGCTTCTCAGTCTTATTATCAACACTTTCTACAGCAACAAGGAGATCTTTCTCCGTGAACTCATCAGCAATTCTTCCGATGTAAGTCTCCGACGGTTGAGTTTTTCTTTTTCATTCTGTATTAGTCCGATCTTCTAGTATACTGTAGTTTTATTGCTTTTTGTTATTTTGAAATTTGATTATTTTAGAGCGATCTCAGCTTTTTTATCGTCTTCATAGATGGCTTAATGTGATCTATTTGATTTTGAAGTTTGATTATTAATAAGCAGCATGCGTTTTTTTCGAGTTTTTTGTATGTATTTTCTTCGTGTATAGCTTAACGTGATCTTCTAGGCTACTGTAGTGCCATTGCTCTACATGATTTTGAAGTAATGATTATTTTAGAGCAGTTTAGTTTCTATTTGGAGGTTATTCTTATTTGTATTGTGGTTGTGGATAGCTTAAGGTGATCTTCTAGGATATATTGTAGTGCTATGGCTCTCTTTGATTGTGAATTGTGATTATATTAGAGCAGCTAATTATTTTTTTTGAGGTTTTTAATGTGTATTATATTCATGGATAGCTTGATGTGATTGTCTGGGATACTGCAGTTCCATAGCGCTGTCTTTTTTATTCTGAAACTGGATCATTCAGAGCTTTGTTCTGTTTTGTCATCTTAAAACTTGGCTGATAGGAGTGAGTCTTGTCATGTATCTCCACGGGTAATGTAAAAATTTGCCTGGTTTGTGCATTGTGTCTTTCTAGATCCCTAGTCTGAACGTAGGTATCATCATAGTGTTAATATATGGTTTTGTTGATGATATACCATTGTCCCATCACCCTCTGTGGTTTCGAAAAATAATTTGAGTAATTTAGAGCAGTTATATCATATCATAACAGTTCATATATCAGGCAATCTTTGCATGTTTTGCTGCCCATTTGAAAGCACCTGATTCGGTGTTCTGCTTTGTCATCATAATACTTGGCTGATAAGAGTAATTTCTATGTAGTTTTCTATTGGTCCTATTTTTTATTAGACTAGTTAATGCAAACATTTGCTTGGTTTGTGTCTTCTAAAGTTTATTTTAGATGTTGTCTAAATGTTATATATACTATGGAGATGTTATCATGGTGATAGTGTATGATTTTGTATATAATTGATTGAGGTTAGTTGATTTAAGTTGGCATATGAGGTTTAGTAATAAATACCCGCTTGTATTTGTGTTGTAATTTGTTGTTGAAGAATCTTGTGATTAATTCAGCTTCTTAATACATGGATCTGAATTTTGTTTGCCCGATCAGCTTTTTAAATCAATATGTTACTTGTTGAGGGCTTCTGTTCTGTTATATCTATCCCATTGTATCATAGGATATAAAATGTTTGTTCTTATTTGGTGGTTAATTTTATGCCATATCTGATATTTCTTTGTATTTTTGGATTATACTTTTATAGGCTCTAGACAAGATCCGTTTTGAGAGTTTAACCGACAAGAGCAAGCTAGATGCTCAACCAGAGCTCTTCATCCATATTATCCCAGACAAGACCAACAATACTCTCACTATCATTGATAGTGGTATTGGTATGACAAAGGCTGGTAAGTAGTAGGAACATATTGGAAGCTAGATGCTCAATCAGAGTTTCATCCATTTTATCTGTTCTTAATGTTGCATTTCTATTTGCTGATCTTCTTTGTTTTATTTGCAGATCTGGTGAATAACCTGGGTACAATTGCAAGGTCAGGAACCAAGGAGTTCATGGAAGCTATTGCAGCTGGTGCTGATGTTAGCATGATTGGTCAATTTGGTGTTGGTTTCTACTCTGCTTACTTGGTAGCTGAGAAGGTTATTGTGACCACAAAGCACAATGATGATGAACAGTATGTCTGGGAGTCTCAAGCCGGTGGCTCTTTCACTGTAACCAGGGATACATCTGGTGAGAACCTTGGCAGGGGTACCAAAATGGTCCTTTATCTCAAGGAGGATCAGCTTGAATACCTTGAAGAACGTAGGCTCAAGGACCTTATTAAGAAGCACTCTGAGTTCATTAGCTACCCCATCTCTCTTTGGGTTGAGAAGACCATAGAGAAGGAAATTTCTGATGATGAGGAGGAAGAGGAGAAGAAAGATGAGGAGGGAAAGGTAGAGGAGGTCGATGAGGAAAAGGAGAAGGAAGAGAAGAAAAAGAAGAAGATTAAAGAAGTTTCCAATGAGTGGTCACTGGTGAACAAGCAGAAGCCTATTTGGATGAGAAAGCCAGAAGAGATCACAAAGGAAGAGTATGCTGCTTTCTACAAGAGCTTGACTAATGATTGGGAAGAGCATCTTGCTGTGAAGCACTTCTCTGTTGAGGGTCAGTTGGAGTTCAAGGCTGTCCTTTTTGTTCCAAAAAGGGCTCCTTTTGACCTCTTTGACACAAAGAAGAAGCCCAACAATATCAAGCTGTATGTTCGTCGTGTGTTTATCATGGATAACTGTGAGGAGTTGATTCCTGAATATTTGAGCTTTGTGAAGGGTATTGTGGATTCTGAGGACCTTCCTCTCAACATCTCTCGAGAGACATTGCAGCAGAACAAGATCCTAAAGGTTATTCGCAAGAATTTGGTAAAGAAGTGTGTTGAGCTTTTCTTTGAAATTGCTGAGAACAAGGAGGACTACAATAAGTTCTATGAGGCCTTCTCTAAAAACCTCAAGCTTGGAATCCATGAGGATTCTCAGAACAGGTCAAAGTTTGCTGAACTGCTGAGGTACCACTCCACCAAGAGTGGTGATGAGATGACCAGCTTGAAGGACTATGTAACCAGAATGAAGGAGGGCCAGAATGACATTTACTACATTACTGGTGAGAGCAAGAAGGCTGTTGAGAACTCTCCCTTCCTGGAGAAACTGAAGAAGAAGGGATATGAGGTACTTTACATGGTTGATGCCATTGATGAGTACTCAATTGGTCAGCTGAAGGAATTTGAGGGCAAAAAGCTTGTTTCTGCTACCAAGGAAGGCCTCAAGCTTGATGAGAGTGAAGATGAGAAGAAAAAGCAGGAAGAATTGAAGGAAAAGTTTGAGGGACTGTGTAAGGTGATGAAGGATGTGCTAGGAGACAAAGTTGAAAAGGTTATTGTTTCTGACCGTGTTGTGGACTCTCCCTGCTGTTTGGTAACTGGTGAGTATGGCTGGACCGCTAACATGGAGAGAATCATGAAGGCACAGGCACTTAGGGACTCTAGCATGGCTGGATACATGTCTAGCAAGAAGACCATGGAGATCAACCCAGAGAACTCCATCATGGATGAGCTGAGGAAGAGGGCTGATGCAGACAAGAATGACAAGTCTGTGAAGGACTTGGTTCTCTTGCTTTTTGAGACTGCCCTTCTAACCTCTGGTTTCAGCCTTGAGGAGCCAAACACCTTTGGCAACAGAATTCACAGGATGCTGAAACTCGGTTTGAGCATTGATGAGGAAAGCGGAGATGTTGATGCCGACATGCCAGCATTGGAGGATCCTGAAGCTGATGCTGAGGGCAGCAAGATGGAGGAGGTTGATTAAGTTCATTATTTATGTTTTGATAGTTTTGGGTTCCCTTGCTACTATTAATTCTCTAGTTTTTGCTTTATCCCAATCAGGACAATATGTGATAGGGTTTTAATGCCCATTCTTTTAGAATGGCAGTTCTATGTTAGGTTATAATTCTCTTTTTGTTTCGACATTCGTGGTTAATATAGTTCTTTTTCTTGCCCAACTTGTGTTTTCTGTGAAATATTTTACTTGCTCCGCTACTAATCCTGGACCAAATAATTAGTCCTAAAAACAGGTAGATGTGGTACCCAATATGGTATTTTGGTTTCTAAAATACGTTAAACCAATATTTAAGTCAATAATATATTTTTTATCAGTGTTGATTTTTTTATTTTGGTCTGTAACGGTTGGGTTTTCGGATTAACCAATAAGAAATACTTATAAAACAAAGAGTAGTTTTACAAAATGGTCATAAAATAGAAATAATAATAACAAATATGAAAAGAACGGTACAAGTGTAACAATTTTTTTTTTTTAGAGGAATAAGGTTCTTACTTTAGATTTTAATGTTTTGTATAACATGAAGTTTTGAACTCAAATTGTATTAAGTATTGAGAGTGTACTAGTAAATTACTAGTCTTTAATGAGTTATCGATTTATTCAATAACCCAATAATTTTTTAAAAAATAATTAAAAATCGTTAATTCAATAACTCAATAACGATAAATCAATAAAAGTGGATTTTGCACCCCCCAAATCACACGAGGGGTAAGTTGTTTCATTTTGCTAACTTGGTAAAGAGTTTGCAACGCATTTTGGTCCATATAACAATATAGTGAATGGAAGAACAAAAATGATTCAACTTTCATTCAGGAGAGGGTCATCTTCTGAATGGAATAACTTTTTAAGGCATCGCAAACATTCACCAATTTCAAATAAAATATCAGTTCCAGTGACGGTTGATAAGTGCACCATAGATTTTCTTTTCTACTTCAACATTGCATTTGATCAACTAGTTAAGATTCAAATACATTAACTCGAAACGTACGCTTATCACGCATCGCATCAATGTTAAGACCAAACCCAATGACCCTCAAGCCACAGCCAGATAATCACACTGCAATTTCCTGCAGACGACGAGGCTTTGTTTGCTTCTAAATGCAACATTATGGTGTGTACCAAGAAGCACAACAACTATCACTCAATAGAAACTCGACATCAATTCATAGAAATAAATCACAAAACAACTATTCAAAAAAGAATAATAAACCATGTAGATGTCGAATTTAACATGGAGAAAATGGAAAGAGCAAACAGAATGTTATATGTTCATGGAATCAGCCCAACTACGATTCCCAGAAAACAAAAGATTACTTTTGCAAGCAACTCCCAAATTAGGTGTCCTCAACTCTTGAATGAAAGACAAAGCTTGGAAACGTTGTAGTAATGTCCCTGTTTAGAGGAGGAAGATATGAATTAATACTACGAAAAAACAATAACTACCTAAACTGTCAATATTTCATGTGTCACTTACTTGAGATATTGGAGGGTCATATTCTTCAAAAGTGAAGGATGTCGCAACACTAAGTTTCTCCATTCCTCCTTATCAATCTTTCCGTCATGCTTGGTATCGGCTTCTTCAAAAGTCTGACAAAGCAGGGAGACATTAGTTAATCATAAAAAGGTTCCATCACTTGAGAATGGCAACATAGTTCCATGACAATACTTTTATCTATATGAGGAGAATGGGTCGGGAAGATGAAATGCGAGCATGAGTTTGTCCCAATGCATTTGCAGACATGTAATTAATTAAATATAGAAAACAAAAGTCAAATAAGTGAGCAATCTTGTAATATGTATCAAAAGATCCAAAACTAATTTCAGCCACGTGCAGACTTGAATCAATTTCAGCATCGAGCCTGCACGACAATTAAATGCATCTGGTTCCTTCCTTAATTTCACACAAAATTAGACTCAAAGCCCAAAACGTTCCAAAGGATAGCAGTGATGATAAGACAACAAATTCTGAGCAGCAGCACCAGATCAGTAAAATAAGAAAAATGCTATAAGATTATGGTACCCTCGGGGGATTGAAAGCGTAGACTTTCCCTTAGGTCCAAGATAAAACTTAGCAACATAGATAGATAGGCAGAAGACCAAGAGGTGAATCACTATTGTTATGTATGACTTATACAACATGCAGAAATTGATGAAGCACCTTGTCAATTATGCTCTCTATCACATCGTCAGAGAGGTTCATACCAGACTCCGCAAGAGTAGCCACCACCATTTGCTTTACCTGCACTCAGAAGGCACGTTTTTTTATCTTATCAAAAAGCACACACAAGTAATGTTGGTTAATAAAGCTCGTAAAGAAACATCAATGAGGTTTCATAATTAGAGCATCTAAAACTGGGACATTATAAAGTAGGACGAGAATATGAAACATTCAACATATTATGGAGACCAGTACTTGAGAAGGCTAAAAGGTTAGGTAAAGGCAATGCTTTAATGAGTAAACTATTAAAGGGATAGTTGTCGGAAGTTTTAGAAAAAACAGAAAAATGGTAAATAGAGAAGTAAATCAGATTGAATGTGGAGCGTTGAAAAAAAAAACGGGGGCAGAGGTAACCAAATTATCCCATATTAATCTGAAATATGGCACAAAAAGGACCAGAAATTTGACTCGCCCAATGCAAGACCTAGAAGATGCCTGTAAAAAGGTACATTCATCAGCCTAAAAGCCCTAAACACAAACCCCTTGGTGGAGCTTTGCCCACCTGGACACAGACCGTTTAATGTCTTTTGCCTTGACTCAAGAGGCCATTCAACTACTTCAACAAAGATTTTCAAGATTGGGGACATTTGATCGCTTTCATTTATTGAGGTATATAATTACCTCTTGTCTCTCAATAAAACCTTGTTGCTTGAGATCATATAGCTGAAAAGAAACTGCAATAGTAGTAAACCATTAGAAGCAGTCGAGATCAACTAAAGTTAATAGTCATGACTCATTTAATGCAAACATAAAACGTACACTCAATCTTGTCATCGATAGGTGCATTTGGATGGAAAACAGAGAGTGCACGAGCAAATTCCTCGAATCCCAAGATTCCGTTGTGTTTTGTGTCAAACAAGTCAAACACCTAAAATTAGATAGGTCAGAGTGGGGGAAATAAAGATGATTCCATCTGATGTGTCTTCTCAACCTCCCAGACCAATAATAGAAATGTTAAAAATGACAAGGTTCCTGGAATTTAGGCGATAAACTAGAAGCTAAGCACATTTTGTAGGGAGAGAAAATAAAAAGAAAATAAATGCAATAACAACACATAAAACAAGCATAACCTACAAAATTTACTCAAAATTCAAAATCCACACGTCCTAAAGACATTACTGAATATTTGAAATCACATTTGGACCATATTAATATAAAGACGTTCATGAAATCACAATTGGACCATATTAATATATAAACCTATTCATCCTCATGATTGATTAAAACATGCACAACTTCATCATTATATAGATCTTATTATCTGCTTCTGCCTCTTCAACTTCTTTACGATCTAGTAGATTCTGAAGTGCTTGATGACCTTTCTATTCTGTTTGAACTTGAACTGTCTTAAGCTATGAAAGAATTCCAACTCCACTTGCCTTAATAAAATATCCCTAAGTCAATCCAAATACACCATCAAATACTTATCCATATTCATGGAATTCCAATTGTCATTCATTAGCTCCACCAATTTTGTCCAAAAAAAGGGACAAGAAAATTTAGCAGCCTTTACAGTGACATCTTAAATTTTTATTGTAAAATCACAGAGTTGCTTCATCTTGAACTAGTTTGTAGGAAAAATGAGTAAAATATCTTTAATACAATTGTTCACGCATGATCTCGTAATACAAATAACGTACTACTTACATGTTCAACTCAAAGCAATTTCTCTCACATTCAAGTGAACTATAAGTAAGCTTATAACTTCTTTTTTATATCAATAGTGTTTGGATCAACTTGTGCGTACCTCAACTATTCCATTGAGTACCATGTTACATTCCATCACCACCACCATAGGTACCAAGTACCTCTATCCAAAACTTTTGCAAATGAAGAGCAAAAGAGCTATACTACGACCAATGGCATAGCCAGAAATTTTATCGAGGGCGTCCAAATTTTAGAAAGTCAATGAAAAGAATTAATGAATGAGTTCACAAAAATTTTAAGTCCACCTACGCGATATTTAGCTAAATCATTTAAAAAAATTATAATAGGGCTACAATTTTATAATTAAAGCTAACATAAGAAGGTAACAAAAAAAATTCTACTATAAACATTTTATCCAATATATCATCACAATTTTTTTCATTATTTTTTAAAATTATAGACTCATTAATAATAATATAAAAAAAACTTTTCTTTCTAGATATAAGACACTTTTAAAAATCATCATTACTTTGATTTTGTAAACTTATGATGGCACATGGCAGTAGACACAAGGGGACGGATGGAGACAGACTAGCAATTATCGAAGAGTAGAAAGATAGAAACCTAGAATCAAATGAAAGAGAATCGTGAGAATTTGTAATATATAAAGAACTTTTTGTTAAAGAAAATTTTGTAAATATGGATTTTAAACTTTAAGATTTCTTTAGTAATATTTTTAATAAAAATATTGTAAAAATTAATTATTTATTTTTACATAATTTCTGAAAGTTATTTCTTAAGAAATTCTTAGATTTTGAAAAGAATAGTTAAAAATGTTCCCTTATTGCATAAATAAAGGTAGACTCAACTTTCTTTTTTTTTAGTTTAAAATAGGTAATGCACGGATGAAAAGTACAAAATAGGATTCGATCCCACGATTCGGAACTCCAAGCGAACAGGCTTTACCGCTAGACCGTGCCTCTCAGATCTATCAAGGGTGTCCAAATCAAAGAATATATTTAATTAAAACAGCGTTTGAACTATATACATTGTATAATTTTCCGACGAAGGGTGTCCAATTGGACACCTTGAAGACACTGTAGCTCCGTCACTGACTACGACTACCATTGGACATCCAATATTAAAGCATATAAGGTAAAAATAGAATTTTAAAGGATAAAACTGAAATTGATAACCTAGATATATTCATTCCCATGAGACTTTAAAAATTCTTAAACCTCGTTACCTTCCTGCTTCCTTCGCAAACCTTCAATTATTATACTTTTAAAAGTGAATACTTTTGTAAAACCATGTCAGTTCCCTTTTAAATAATATTTAAAGTTAATCTTGCTGGGCCCTACCAAAATCACATTTCTATACGTCATCATATTCGACAGTAATGGAAATTTTTGCGTGCACTTTGACAGCCAGACCAAAAACTTCATTGAAGAATGCCATCAAAATCTAATTTATTCTATGCGCTGTATGTGAAGGGAGTACAATAAGCATGGGTGTACTTCCTCCATCATGTTCCCTTACTTAAAGAGGAAGAGAAACTTAGCTGATCTGTTAGACGAGAACAGCTTCAGCTGTCTAACAATAATAAGATACAGACAATAGATCTAATTTTCGGCTAGTAACGGACTCTTATTAAATTCAATTAAATCGGGATTACATTTAAAGATCTAATAGCAGTTAAGGAGAACGTACCCGGTCAGCAAACAAGCTTTCCTTTTTATTCGTCTTGAAAAGTGCCAATTGAAACTCTTCCTGCAAGATAAGATACAAACTTAAAATCCAAAATAACAGCGGAAGATAAATACATATTAAGCATCCATGCCAGGAAGAGACCATGTAGATTGTTCTTTTTCAATGACAATGGATTGCTAGAGCACTGATGCTAGTATACTAGATTGTTCTTAGGAAACCAAGTGACACAAACCTTGTTGATTAAACCATCATCAATCACTGCACTGCTTATCTTCTTAAAGAGCTCGTAAAGAGCTTCAATCTCGCTGACGCTAACTGCAACGAGAAAGAAGATTATGTAGGCTCAGTTATAGTACTTCTACTAGTGCAAAAACCACGTGACACTAACACCCTATGGGTTATAGTAGTTTCAAATGCTTTACAACAATAACAACATAGAAAATTCTGATTATAGATCAAATTAGTATTCAGACATATTTTTTTTTTATGACAAGGGAAACCCGCATCCGCTACCCTTTGGGAGCGCACAAGGTAAAAAATCTGCTTCTATGCAATAGAACCACATAGGAGAGGTAATCCGCACTAGGTAAACCCGGTGCGACGAGCTCGACCCAGAAGGCAAACCCCTTGCTTTTGCTAGTAAGGGGTTTCGAACTTGAGACCTCCAACATGGGAGTTCCAAGCCCAAACCACTGGGCCACCCCGAAGGGTTTGAAAGATAAATAGTCTCAAATGTTAGAATATCACTGTATTACAATCTAAACAACTTAATGACAGTAAATTCTTTGAGGAATTTCCTTTGGAAGGGAATGGTATCAAACATTTCGATACATCCCGATATGGGAAGAACGTCTTATAAATTGGGTCAAAGGAGCATATGCTATCCGTTTTCATAGAACCGTAATAAGCTTTAAAATGATGGCACAAATCATGGAAATAGAACCATTAAGAAAAGGAAAAAGCTCAGAACCAGTTTGACTTTGCCTTTGTTATTTTCCATAATCATTTTATGTTTCTAGAAAAAAATCACAAAATGTCCAAGTAGCATACAAACTGTCTCTCGTGCAAGTATCTCAGGATCGTCGAGGCCCCCCGATTGCTTAAAATCAAGATCGCAACACCTCGAAAGGTAAGAACCTAAGCACTGCAGCATGGTAACGTCTCAGATTCAAAACACTCCATATCTGTTCAACAAGAATGGCAGAAGACGAAGTCAAAAATCTATTTTAATTGGATCATTTGTATCAAAGAAACGTCTCTCGGACATGAAAAAAACAAAACTAACCTTTCGACCATTCTCTGTTATGTCTATTTATGAATCCAAAATACTGAAAGTTTCTGAAACCTATCTATATGCAGCTATATATCTGCCATATCAACATGTCAATACACAATTTAGTACCATAAATATCTACTGAAACTAATAAAAGAAGCACCAAAACATGCCAGTCTAATTCTGTCAACATGGTCAAATCTTTCAACGTAAATCTCATTATTGATTATCCTCTTCTCATGCAGTTTCAATTCCGCCAATTTATCACCATAACTTAACGTATCTCTTCAACCTCACCGATTGCATCATTCGAACAAAAATAAAAAAGTTGCAACTTTTTCTTCTTCTACAACTAATTATACTATAACCCCAGTCCCCCATTCCGCAAATTGGCTTATAGTTCATAGATTTCAGGTTCAACATCAATGTACAAACTTAACAACAATACTAAACCTCAAAGATAACACAACACCAAAAGATCATTCTTTTATTAATAAAAATGAAACAAACAGTCACCTCGATGATTAATTCATAAGTGAGAACTTGCAAAAACAACTTGGCTAATCTGTTCACGTCAAAATCACATTCCTTTCTGCAGGGCAATCGGATTTGAATTCTTTAAAAATTGAATCTTTATATCTAAACTCAAATTTAGCTTAAATTTCGAAACTTTACTTATATAAACAACAAAATTATACAAACCCCACATCAGATTACACAAAAACAGACTTGTATATCACATCAAAATTCAATTAGATCAAGAATTTCAACTATTCAATCAAACAGTTCGATTTGATTGACAAACAGATCTAATAATTACAAAAAATCAACATGAGAATCAAAAATCAAAAAGGGTAACAAAAAAAAACCTTACGTTTATGAATAAATGGAGATTTAATTGCAAAATCAGAGATGAATTTTTGAGGCAGGAGAAGAAAGAAGCTCCTTAACCTTTTTTTTTTTTTGGTTTTTTGTAATTTGCAATAAGTTGTGTCCTTGTTGGAAACTATAAATTATATTTATGGGTCTCTGATGGTGCCCCAAATGTCTGATATTAGGCCCACCCATGTTTGCCAGCTGTCAAATACATACATGTTAGTAACATTTTACAATCTAGTGATATCGATGAAAGTCTGTTACGTAAATGAAGAATTAATCAATTCATCAAAATTTAATCTGTGATTCATTTATTATTTGTTGTTTTCTTTGTTTCGATCGTTTTGTCACTGTTGTTATTGTGTTCGTTTGCTCTGTTTTTTCGCTATCTATGAAAGTCTTTGACGTAAGTGAAGAATTAATCAGTTCATCGAAATTTAATTTGTTGATTCATTTATTACTTGTTGTATTCTTTACTTCCATTGTTTTTTAATCATTTACTGTTGTTACTGTCCTTGTTTTTTCTGATTTTTTTCACGTGGCTTCTTTATTGCAGTATTTCCTTTCAATATTTGATGTTGATATGCATTAATTTGCTTTCATATGATAGTGACTATATATCCCGTAGACACACCTTAACTAAGTTAAGATTCTATTACCCTCAAACTTCTTTTTTGTAAGTTTGTACATCTTTTGGCTTACGTAACACACTGAGTGACTCCACATAGTTGAGTTCGGGGTAATAAGACTTTAATTTAATTAAGATGTATCTCTTATATTTTGATCATAGTCTATGAAATACGTGTGTCTTATTCCTATTTATTTAAAAATATTCGAAATTGGTGTTGGAAGTAAGGAAGAATACAAATGTACCCAATAGTACAAACAAAGAAAATAAAAGAAATAAAAGTTTAAAAGAAAGAAAAAAGTACAAATGTTAAGATGGGCCCAAGGAGTTTTAATGGAGAAAGCCCATTCGTTTAATGGTCCATAGTAAGGACTAAGGAGGTGGGCCAAAATTAACTATTAAAGTACTGGTCCAACATTATTTTGTTTATTATATTTTGCAAAAATGGTCAAATCATGTCATTTCATCAATAACTAACCTGCTTTCTAACCTCTGTAGTCGTTTGGACATGCGATCTCAAATCATGATATGAAAAAATAAGATGAAATCTTATATTTTCCAAAAAATCTGATTTGGAAATTTTAAATTATGATTTGAGATATTTCAAATATAAAAATTGACCCACAAGTTTATATTTTATAAAAAAAAACTCACATTTATATCTATTGACAATTTATTTCATATGTAAATAAAATTTACAATTCATATAATTATTTTTGAAACCATTTATATCTCATATAACAATTATTAGCATTCATATAATTACTTTTAAAACTATTTATATCGCATATAACAATTATTATCATCAACATAAAATTTATTATTACTTCAAATCAATTTCTACTTTACCATTTATATTTTTCAAATTCATTTTTTTTAATCAAATTTATTTACCAATTTAATTTATTACTACGTCATTTTTTTATTTTATTTTTTAACCCTCCCTAAGAGCTCCCATCCCTTTTGCTCCCTTGGTGACTCGAACTCACAGTCTTCAAGTTGAAAGTGAGGGTGCTTACCATCCGAGTGACTCTCTCTCGTCTATTACTACTTCATTCAAATAAACGTTTAGTAAAAAAATAATTTTCCATCGTTATATTGACTGGACAAGTTGACTGACCACTGTGACATTAATTGATAAAAACAATTTTCTTAACTTGATCAAGAAATGTTCAAATTTATTTTTTATTAAATTAAAATTTGATCAATAAATGTTTTATTTTATTTTTTTATTAAATTAAAATTTGATCAATAAATGTTATATTTTTTTAGAATAACTTTGTGATAGTGTACTATATGATTTTATAAATTTTTGCTTATTTGGTAAGATTGTATAAAGAATCTGTTTCTATGTTTACGAGAAAACATACCGCATTAATAAATCCTAATTGCATGTCCAAACAAAATTTCAAATTTATCTCATAATTTCATAACATGATTTCATATCGCATGACCAAACATATTATTCCAATCTTGAGGATAAAATGACTAATAATTTATCTATGTGAATTACGAAATCATAAATTCTTCCAAAAGCTCACTCCAATAGCAACATACATAGTCACTGGTGAACTATAATTTACAATAACTTTTGCTCACTCTAGTAACTATATGTTACATACAATTTATGTTGACTTTTGACTAAAAGAAATTAAAATTAAAAAGGAAAAAAAAGGGAAAATTTGGATGTGGGAGTAAAAGATAAATGAAGTATAATCACTATCAAGAACTTGATTTTTTTATAATCGTGATATCCAGACGATGATATTTGCTATCTCCCATCAGCATAAGTATTTGATAACTCTATCCATAGATTACCTTTCTAATTCTTGTTTACAAAGAGGACAACAAGAAATAATTTTGAGCCATTGATCAACACAATTGAGATGGAATATATGAGAACAAGGCAACTGTCTGATTTCTTCTTTCTCTTTGTACTTGGCCAAACAAATACAACATTCCTGTCATGCCACAAACATACGGTCAAATTTCACGTATAGTCACTAAACTTTATTTACAATATCTGGAATAAACTAAACAGAAAGTAAGACAAACAAATTGAAACGGAAGAAGCATTTTGTAATTCAATAGATAACTTACATCACAACTTGTAATCTCCTCTATATTTCCAATTTCTTTGTACTTCCAACTAGGCAAATTGGAGAGTTGCTCATCAGTTGCACCTCTATCTACTGATCCCATGTTCATATTGTAGCCAAGAAAGTTACTCAAAATTGGCACACAACAACACAACAACACAAATAATATGAAGGGAAAAGAGTATGTGACAGCATTCCAAGCTAGTAGTGATATGCAAAGAACATGAAGTTTAGGAGCATTATGAAATGATCCAAATCTTGAATCAAATACCCAAACATTCCCCATCACAAACCATATAGCAAAGAAGAACTCTATCCATGTCCTACTTCTCTCCATCCGAGATGGTAACTCCCTGAAAAAAGAATTTTTACACTATCAGATCACCTGAAAGATAACAGTTATATACTGTCAGCGTATATAAGTTACCTTGATTCGTCGTGGCTTATTTGCTGCTCAAGATCAGAATCATCTGTTTGGCTCACATATAATGCCCAATATCTCCAATAAAGCAGAATCAAACTAATAACACAACCAAAACCATATCCAAATACCCAAATCCTCATTGGCCAAACAGGTCTTTCCTCTTTTGTAACAACCAATGTATATGTTGTAACAATTATTTGAACACTTAAAGCTATACACTCCATAATCATCCAAGTCACAGAATTGAAGGGATTTGAGCCAAGTTCTGATCTTGAACCATTTTGGTAATGAAATACCCTTCTCAAGAAACTAAAACATCTTGATCTTGATATTCGAATTGCCATTCTTATCAAGAATGAAGACGAAGACGAAGAAGAAGAAGAAGGGGGTGTTCTTCTTACATCAAGATCCATTCTTTCTGGACCAATAATCCTAGAATTACACAATGAGTCTGTTGTAATAAAGTAACGGTTACTCATGATTCGAAATGATGACACAAGATTTTTTGTCAACAGTGAGAAATTTCTAAGAACTCTCAACTTTGTAGTAACATATCATCACTTACATAAGCAATAATATCTTCGAATAAGGCGTGCTAGCTTGCCCCTTTTGGTGATGATTTTGCTATACTGAGCCCTCTGCTCCACGTATCTAATAAGCTCGTATGGTTCACTATTTATATCGACTAGATCAAAAGAGTGATTTAGTCGATACAGATAAAGGTTTTTGCATGCCAAATTTCAAGATTCTCAAAAGTTCCCACCTTTTTAAGTGAAGAAAAGGTATCTACGAGTCCTCTGCCCCACACGTATCTAACCAGCTCACGATTAACCAAAAGAGTGATTAAGTCGACACAAAGGTGCACTAGCAAACAATTCAACTTATTCCATAAACTCAAGTTTCAATCTTTCAAAATGGTTTTGCTAATAACTGCAAAATTTCAACAAAAAAGGTGAAACAGAGGAATGACTCACTAGAAAAGCCACGAAAAGGTTGGATCAATCAAAGGGGTTACTACGAGCCATCTGCCCCACGTATCTAACTACCTCACGTGGTTCACCACCACTAACACCAAAAGGGTGGATATATCAATCAAAGGGGGTACTACAAGCCCTTTGATCCACGTATCTATCTAACTAGCTCGTATGATTCACAACTACTAACACCAAAAAGAGTGATTCAGTCGATACAGAGTCATACAACAAAAAAGTTCCCACCTTTAAGAATATAAACAAGACAAGAATTCAGACTACAAAACAAGAGAAATGAAAGTGAGAATAAAAAGGGAAAAAAATAAAACAAGAAGAGAAAAATAGGTTAATGGAGTTGAACAAACATGACATAAGGAAGGTAAAGATTGGTTTCAAGATGGTGACCAAGAATCAAACAGACACCTTTTTTTTTCTTTTTTTTTTTGCTTTGATTTAAAGAGAATTTTTAAAAGAAGTATAATAACTGTTGGCCTAACTTATTCAGAAGATTTTGTCTTTTTTTTTTTGTTTATTTGAGAAGAAGCAAAGTATGAAAGATGAAAGCAAATGTGGGGTTCTTGAAAAATACATTACTCTTATTTTTTGTGATGTTAACTTTGAGTCAATCCAATTTTTTTGATACAATAAGATAATGTATTACATATTTTTTATTTATTTGTATAAATAAGTAATTATTTTTTTTGAAAAGTGGCGGGTACAGTAGTTAATCGGTTGCTGAGGATAGCAGTTGGCCACCTAATAAAAAACCAGCAGTACAAGCAACTTTAGTCATTGTGTTGTCATCGGAGAGACGCGAAGTCAGGATTTTAATTTAAAAAATAGGTATGATATATTCTTCGATTTTGTGAATTGAAGCTGATATATTTTTATCATACAAATGATTCGTTATAAAAGTGATTCACATAAATGACTTATATATATATGTGCTTTTTTCATCTAATAATAGTGAAAATATTAATTTTACATTTAAAAAAATACCCATATATATATATATTTTTTTACTATACTTTACATTAAACAATACATAATTCAGATGAACCCGATAATTCTACCAACATGACTCTCTTTGCGTCTCCTGCCAACTTACCAAGAGAACGTGTGGTTTAATATTAGTGGTCAGCCACTGTCAGGGCTGGTGCCTTTGATTTTGTACAAAAATAAAATAATACTATACTTTTGATTAAGACCTTTTGTTTTCATTTACTTAATTTTAAGCTATATAAATGCATCGAATTTCAGTAATTTTAGGTCAAATTTTATATTTATGTTAAAAATTTACTAGTTATGTATAAAAATTAAACTTGAAATTCAGTTAATGACATCTGATATCGCTATCTTGAAATTTTAAGCTCATAAAATTCAAATTTCGACTGTTTCTATAACTTTACTTTATCTATTTGCATTTATATATTTTGGATTTTGAAAAATCTGAAAACATAAGTTATATCTTATCCACTACTCAAAATTATTGCTTCTTGCTAGCCAAGTACATTAAATCTAAATCTTACGTATCTGTGTTTTTTTTCCCCCAAAAAAGATATAATTTTATTTTTTTCATTAAGTAATTATTAGAATATTAGTGGTTAAGTTTACATTTTCAAACATCATTAATATGGGCAACTTTAGAGGAGCGCAAAATCGATATTGTATTAGTAAAAAAAAAAAATAACTAAAGCTGATTAAGTAGCTATTTAATTATTAGAAATCATATGAGATTTGAGTTTTTTGAGTTCAAAACTTCAGAGAAACAATTTCAAATCTTAGTTAATCAAAATTTAATATTAATGTATATTTAGCAAATTTAATATGTATGTATATAAAATTTGAAACTAAAATTATTAAATACGATCGAATCCGTACGAAACAACCAAGGCCTCTTGTGTCATTGGCATCAATGGATATGGATTGTCATTGTTACATAACTTCTCCAACTAATAATTGTGACTAAGAACAAAGACAATCATAATTTTTTTGAATTGTGGGTCTCTATTTTTAGATATTTTTCCATTTCTAAGTTGTTGCCTTGTTGGCTTAGTTGCTCCTAATCGACCTCTATTAGTGAATGTATAGTGAATTAACGATTTAAAATTCATCTTATTTTCTGTCATAATCTACACTTGTATGTTCAAATGGTCATTTGTCATTAGGTTGAATCACTCGATCAAATTTAGTCAATTTATGTGAATGAGTATATATTCTTGATAAATTCGAATCAAAATATATATAAACATATAGATAGAAATGTCGATTAGAAAGGATTTTTTTTAAAAAAAGTTAATTGAATAATGCATGATTTGGACTCCACATACTATAAATAGTGAAATATTTGGCGGCGCTTATTATTTATCCCAAGCGCATAAGCGGTGCGTCGTCCCCAAACAATCCGGTGTGAATCGGGTCGAACCAAAACCCGAATCTCCCAACTCCGATCATCTCTCCGATTCCGCCGGCGATTTCCATCACTCGTTAAGGTAATTGAAAATCCGATTTTCGAATTTCGAAATTAGGGCTCGAAATGAATTTTTGTTTTCTAGGGTTCTTAGTGATTATTTTAACCTAATTTGATTGTTTGCTTGTTGATGTTTACATTCATGAAAGAAAATTTGGATTTCTGAGTAAAGAAGTTACTTTTTATCACAGAGAATTTTGAAGTATGACAACTGCTGCTAGACCTACATGGGCACCAGCTAAAGGAGGGAATGAACAAGGTGGAACTAGAATTTTTGGTCCATCTCAGAAGTATTCTTCAAGAGACATTGCAGCTCACACTACTTTAAAGCCCAGGCAAGTAATTTGAAATATTGCTTCTTTTTCTTATTACTACTTCCGTGTTTCAATCTGTTTGTATGATTTTTGACTTAACACGGAGTTTACTGAGTCTAAAGATGGGATTTTTGTGGCTCAACACCTGGATCCAACCTGCATTCCTTTTCGGTTATTGAGTTGGTAGATTTATGATCTTATTTTGCATTCAGGTGAAGTGTAAATATAAGTGAAGTGGATTATGTTAAAGCGGAACTAAGCCCAATTGGAAGGTTATGTTGAATATAATTGAGGCTTATAATGATAATATGGTCAGTAGGTCCACTGGTTATATTTATTGTCTCCTCCTATAGTTGTAGTCCAACAGACATGGTTTCCCCATAGAATTACCCGGGAAGTTCTGTTTAGTCAATCTTCTTAATAGAAAGGCGTTGCACATTTATGATACGACTTAAGATATGCAGTTTTATTTTCTACTCTGTATGGGAAATATGGTAGGTTGTTCTTAATTTGAGTTGTTGTAAATAAATGCGTCAATAGTATGTCAAGGATCAATTTATCAAAACGATAGCATGGCAAGGAACTGTGTGTATCACGAATGCTATAATTAGAAAATGTTGTATAGTGTAACATATCCTATGTCCATTTTATCTACTTATTGCAGTTCATGGTATGAATGTAGGTTATTGTAGATTCTAAGTGAGTTTAGTTCGTGTCACTTACGAGTAGAAACAGTTCTGATCCAAGTTGATTTGAGGGCTGAATTGATATATTTGCATGAGAAATAGGGTGGATGATGTATGCTGTAATTTGTCCAACTGGTTGATGAACTTGAATTGGTCGTATTCCTGGCACATGGAATTTTAGACAGTTTATTTTTTTAACTCAATGGATTTGTCATTAAGGTAACATAAGTTGGTTGTCCTCCTAATTGTATCATGAATCTGAATTGAACTCGATACTGTTATCATGCACATTACACAAGGTGTTTCTCTATTTCCATTAATGATTCTGCCCGAGTTGCGTAAATTGATTGTCCTCTAAATTCTATCATGATTCCAAATCTCTATTTCCATCATTGTGTATGATTCAGAAAGGAGGGACAGGACACTCAGGATGAGTTGCATAGGAGAAATCTCCGGGAAGAGTTGGAGGACCGTGAGCGGAGACATTTTTCTTCAAAAGACAACGGCTACGGTATGTGAAATGTGAACAGACTCTCTCCATCCCTGCCTACCTCCTGCACACACGTATGGACTCATATCAAATTCCTATCTGATTTTGTTCAACTCATAAACTTATACTATATATTGTTGCAGAGGACAGAGAACGTAGAAAGAGTGGTCAACTGCTTTTAGATGGTGAGTGCTGTTTGTTCAATAGACTAGTGTAGAATTTCAACAAGACATTCATCATGTTTCCATTATTATAATATTCTGCTGCAGGTGCTAAAAGAGAGATTGAAGACCGCATTGTTCCACGCAGCGCTGATGCTGATGATGATGCAGACACCAAAAGTGACGATGAGAGGTTTGTACCTTGTTCCCCATTTGTACAAAAATGCTTTTAGTAAGCTCCTATTTGTGCAAACGTTGGAATGCTTGATAGTTTTTCATTGATAAATAAGGGATGTTGGACATTTGTTTTTTGTTGTACGATGAAAATTTGTTGCAGAATGCATGTACTTAATATTTCTAGTTCATCGCTGATATTTTTCCACCCTTACTGCAGTTTTGCATTAAATTAAGACTGTATTATTTTGTTACTTCAAAACCTTATAAGTTGTTTACGCTGATTTTAGTGAGGACGATGACGACGACGATGATGAAGATGATACAGAGGCTCTACTGGCAGAGCTTGAACAGATAAAGAAGGAAAAAGCAGAGGAGAAACTTCGAAAAGTATGTGTTACTAAATGCTTGATAGTTTCTTTACCGATTTGTTATGTGGGTCCTTCAATTTTTTTGTTTCTTAAACTGCATTTCCTGAGGTTAATAAGTTTTAGAATTGACGGTATTCCTTGTCCGTGCGAATAGCTTCTAGAACTGTGTAAAATTTCCATTCAGAGCCGTAGAGGGAAGGGGTTGCCAATCTTCGTATTCATCTAAATACCAACAATCAACACTGCTATGAACTCAGTTGTGTGTTTTTAACAGGAACGACAAGAGCAAGAGGAGGAGCTTAAAGCAAAGGAGGCAGAATTATTGAAGGGAAACCCTCTTATAAACCAGCCAACGTCTTTCAGTGTGAAGAGAAGGTTAATCCCTCAAGACATGGCTTCTTTTAAGATTCATTAGCTTTACTTCTGTGTAAAATTTACCACATTTGTCTTTGATCTGTTTCTCTCTAGGTGGGATGATGATGTGGTCTTCAAGAATCAGGCTCGCGGGGAACTGAAGGTAGCCAAGCGCTTTATAAATGACACCATCCGGAATGACTTTCACAGGAAGTTTCTCCACAAATACATGAAATGATAATAGAATTTTGATGTGAAAAAAAGCAAGCAACAAACATCAGTGCCTAGTGGATTGTTTTTTGTTTTAGTTTTTGTTTCTCAAATGTCTCTACATCACCCTGTTATAACATTCAAGCATTACTGTAATATTGTTGTTCTTAAACTAGCTCTGGAAATACATTTCTGTTTTTGATTATGTCCTCTCTTACAATTTGAACTGATTAGCAGAAAAGCAAAAAAGGAAAGGGAAGGCCAAATCATTGGACAGGTGAGCGTTGTACCTACTGAACACGCAACTTATATTCAAATTTAGTTAACTGAACACATATTTCATAATTCAAAACTTAGTTTAATGCTTGAATGCCACTGGTTCTGATGTGGCACGAGCGACCAATGAGAAAAAGCCATATCACAAAAGGAAAAATGTCAGTCATGACATTTAAAGAGAAAAAAAGCAGTTTGATGCACTAAGCATTTCACATTCATGTAGGGTCTAGAGAAGGGCCGCACCCCTGAGAGAAGGAAAAGGATATGTCAAAACAATTCTATTTCTCTTCAAAAGATCAAAGATTTTAAAAAGAAGATACAATATACAATTGTATGCTCCAATTTTAATAATTTACCAAACTCCTGCACACTATAAACAGCTTTTTCTGAGAAAAAAGTAAATCCTCAAACACAGTAGATAACAAACAATAGTTGACTGGGAGAAAAAAGAATTCACTTTATCTTGCAATGCTTTTCCATCAAAGAAAGTAATAGGGGGTTCTTCTCAATGTCTTCAAAGGTTCAGGCATTGCAAACACAGATTTGTTCTACTTATTCCTTCTGTTCTTCCAATACAAACTCAACATACAAATCTTTAATCGCTATCACAACAGTAGTTATCAGTGGCCCCATTATTGCTCCCTGCGCAACATAAACACACAATTAATATCAAAGATGCAACCTTTATGGTAATGAAATCATCTCAAGTGAAAGAGATAATGGTCAAAAACACACATGAACTATCCTTGTTTTTACGAGACCACACTCCAACTACCAACTGTTCCCTTTTCCTACAAGAACTATGAGCATCTATGTATTTTTCAGGTCCTACTCAAGTCATCAAGTGACATATAAAGCAAGGAGACATCTTTATACTTGTGCAAAAGACGACAAAGGAAACAACTGATAGTTGGCCTAATCAGTCATGTTTTAATACATAATGTTGATAGTTCAGGTAGGAAAAGGAAGCAATTGATAGATAGGGTGTGGAACTCACAAAAAAAGTAATAGTTCAAGTGTGTTTTTGACCATTAACTCCAAGTGAAATAAAGAGAGTCTAGTTCCAAGACCATCATGATCTAGACAATAACTGGAGTTAAGAATAAGGTTGAAAGGGAAGGCACTCATAGCTTCTTTCCCCAATAGAATTATCGTCTTTCCTGTCGTGTTGTTTTGTGTGAATCATATTTCCCTTTTTGATAGGTAAACGAAGGACTAAAAAGTTCACATTTTTCTGTCTAATATTGGTGATATCTTAATAGCTGATGTATAGCAGTTGTGAATTCTCCATGTTCACTTCGTTCTTCATACTCAACAAGAAGACAACATGACAGGTAACATAAGTAATGCAAGAAAGTCATAATGGAAATTCATGAGGGAGTATTGTTTGTGATTACCTCAAATGCAGAAGGGAACAATGTCATTCCTCCAATAATGCTGAGACCAGTGAGATACGCGTTATAGCCAGGTATATCCTCCATAATTTCGGATGTACCATAGTCCATAAGTACGAGATGTATAATCGATAAGCTGATGGCCAATACATATTGACCTTCAAGCACCAACTGTAAAGCAGCTGGGATAGTTGAAAACATTGATGGGAAAATAGGAAACAAAGGACTAAGAAATGCGAGGATTGTTGACATGTACAAAAAATGTATGGAGAATAATCTGAACAAGAGCCAAGTTAAACACCCCTGAAAGAGTGCAATCTCAGCAGTTGCTAGAAGAACCCCAGAAATAGCTTTGTCAAGAACCTCAACACTTCGTCTCCTTGCGGAATGTGACATAGGGAGCATAGACATGACCTGTTCTGTTACTCCACCAGAATCCGATGTGATGAGATAATAAAGTACCCAAATGAATACCATTAGCTGAGATACAAAATTAAAAAGACCAGCAGCACCCGAAACTATGGAATTCCCAATCAAGAACACGACCTTCATGCTTCCACCTAAAACAGATGTGCTACTAATCAGTATCCGTTGCATTACATTTACTCCTTGGAGAGCGAACCCTTTGGCTTTCTCAACCAAGTCCTCTCTAGTGATCAGAAGTTCCCTGAACATCACATCTACTTCTGCATATATTTGTGCCCATTCACGATCTTTAACCCTCCTTTTCAGGCTTAAGAGTTTCTCTGCATAAGGAGAGGGGGATGCCAAAGCCGTGGATTGATTAAATGTGTTATTTGCAGGAACTATTACAAAATGTTTTATCCCAGAAACAAACTCCGTCATATTATAT
This sequence comes from Solanum chiquidenum, assembly GCA_029582725.1. NCBI lineage: Eukaryota > Viridiplantae > Streptophyta > Magnoliopsida > Solanales > Solanaceae > Solanum > Solanum chiquidenum. Next base: position 22,903 of record JAJOOS010001347.1, on the reverse strand, counting down.
TGCATAGCATAACCATCTATCTGGGTAAATACTGTCTCATACACTTGAGATGTGTACTTATCCACCATCCCGGGGACATCATTTTCATCCATCCACTGCTTAACACCGATTTTCTCAGCATAGTTACTCTCCTCTACATGGGATTTCAACGCAATAACAGCATCTTTCCCCTCCATACCAATCTTATACGAGAAGAAAATCATACCTGCCAAAGAACCCACACTCAATCCAACAATCAACCCAATCGCCACAATCGTCTTCAACTTCTTCAATATCCCTCTAGTAAAGAAAGCAGTAATAGCGAACCTACGAAAGCTATGACTTCTTAAAGATGTTACTGCATTCATAGTTGAATCCACACTATTAGCAGTAAACATAAATCCCAATGCAATAAGTGCAACTGATCCAATCCCACCAATCTGCTCATAAGCAATCACAAACACCCCAAAAGACATAAGCCATCTCAACAACACGAAAAATCCACTCGTATGACGCCTTGTCGCGTTACCTTTAGGCCTCCTAAGAACAACCCTAAAAATCTTCTCTTTAATATCAACAAGGGTCCCTAGAAAAACACTGAAAACAGCTACAGGGACAGCTAAAATAGTCTCAGTAAGACCTAACTTTAAAGGTTCAGACCAAAATGCAACAAGGGTTTGTTGAATTCCCCTTAATGGAATTGAACAAAGCACAGCCCATAACATAGCTCTCAAATACTCTTCAAGCAATTTACCAACTCCATAAATAATGAAAAATGTGAATACAAGTCCAGCATGAGCCATAGCTATATAAAGGGCTAGTCTCACCTGAGGGTCAGCAGACACTGAATCTTGATTTGGGTCATTTTCTTTTCTTGGCTGAGCCTCTGAAGGAACCTGGTTCTGGGGTTTTGGTTCTTCTGGTTTCCTCATTGAAGCTGATCTAAACATATCTTCCCAAGGTGGATTAACAACACTTGATTCAGATTTTGGGTCTGAATAAGGTACCAGCTCCATTAATTTCTGATAAAGATTGTATTTTTTCTCTCAGAAAACTCAAAAGACTCAATCTTTATGACTATGCTTCTTCAAAAATGGGAAAATTCTTAAGATTGACTTTCTTGATTCACCATTAATGGTGACTTTAAGTTTTACAGTAAAAAATTTTAAGGGAATTTTCAGGGTTGAGGATATTTTTGGACAAAGCTGACACAAGAAGAATTTGTCAGATTTGTGAATCCTCCAATGGGATTTTTTTTGGAGGACTTATTATAACTGATTCATAGACTCAATATGAAAGATGTCTTTATTAGTATCCACAACTTCAACTGATCCCAAAACAATTCAATGATTTGAGGACCACTTAGGTTTTTTAGCCACATGGTACATTACTGTTTCCTTTACAATGACAGTTTTGCCCTTTGGTCAATTCCTCATATAAGGTTATTATTGTCTTTTAAAATTGTTTAATACACATTTCGTTTCGATTTGTTTGTCTGGTTTTGACTTGACACGTGTTGTCTTTGGCTTTTCGTATACGATATCATCTATGATTTATTGTGTTTACATGCCCACATCTTCTTGTTGTTGTTTTTGTTACGATTTCTTAGGTGACTGACTGACTGACCACATCTTCTTGTTGTTGTGATTACTTGCATATATACTCCGCTGCTATACTATTACTCGTCATGTTTCTTTCTACTATTATTTTTCTTTTAATGACTGTTTTGATTTGCTTGAGTTGGGACTCTTTTGAAAATAATCTCTTTACCTTGAAGAGTTTGTGGTAAGGCTTGCCTATACTTTAACCTTTCCAAAATCAACTTTTGTGAGATTTCATTGGATATGTTATTGTTGTCCGTGATTTTGAGTTGACAACTTAAGCTAAAGATACATTGAATATACTAATATATTTTGATCTTGTGATCTTAAATATATTACGTGAATAGTTGAAATTAGAAATTTATTAAGAATAAAAACATTTCTTTTTCTAAATAGACTAAAAAAAGTAATAGCTATAGATTTTACCCTATGACTAAAACATTCTTTAGGACTTGAAATTACCAATGATGTTCTTCCTTCCAAATATGTCCCTAGAGATATTTGCAATAATAATTGTTCCATTTTACCCTTTTGATAATAAATAAAATAAAATAGTAAAAATTTAAAAAGGGCTATTTATATAATGATGATAATTAGAGGGATCAGAATGTAATTAAGCAATAAGTCAAACAATTTGAACGTGGGATGTGGGCTATAAGGGACCCACCGAAGAATACGGCAGATGAAGACATTAACACCATTACGACCAACGTGATTCACCCTTTATTTTACTTTTTTTTTTTTTTTGATATTCGTATTGAGATTCGATTAAATTTAGATTAATATAAATAAGTTTCATATTATGAGGTAAATTGTTCTCTAATGAAGATAATTTCATATCCTAGAGTTTGATCGTGACTCGTGAAATTTTTTACTAAGAATAAAAGAGTGTATTCTACACTCTATAATTTTCTTTTATTTCTCTCTCGATGTTCGATACTTATATTAAGATTGAATTAAACTTAGATCAGCGCCAAGAAGTTAGCGGAAAAAAATGCTCTCTAATAAAAATGACTCTATATTGTAGATTTTAATTTTAAAGCTTTTTATTAAGGATGAAAGAATATTTATACCTCCATAACCATGGTGGTTGATAATAACTTTAAATAATATTTCATTAATTGTTAAGTTGATCCCCATTATTAATTGCTTTAAAGATATATGGAATATAGTAATTTTAATTGTTTTGAGATCTGACTGATTCAATTTTTATTTGCATTATAATTATAATTACCTTGTTATATTGAAATTATATTTTCTTGTATGTCAAATCAAATGATCTTTAAAAAAAGTTTACACCAACCAAAATAATTAACATGTCATTTAATTTAATATCCATATAGAAAACATCCTTTCTTCGTGGGAGGAGGAACTAAAAAAAAAAAAAAGAAGTAAAGATCCTTTTATATATTTATTTTAGCTTCATCTCACAAGAAAAGATTGATAAAATAAAAATGATTACTTTCAAAGATACAATCAAAGAAAAAAATTGATAATTCAATTCCCCATTAGTCAATAATACATCAATAAATTAATTCTCATTTGTCATCTCTTCACATTTTTCATCAACCAAAAAGAAAAAGAAGTTTTTTTTTTGGGTTTAAAGATTACAACTATTAATTTTTCTGCTTAAGCAAATATAAGCTAAAAATCTATAAACAATAGCCATTGCTAATAAAACCCAAACTTCTTTTAATCCACCATTTAATCCAACTGTGTCAAATGAAGGAGAACTTTGAAGAGTTCTACAACCCTCTTTGCTTTCACAATTATATAAATCATCTCCTGAATATTGCACTTTTAATAATAGCCTAAATCCATAGTACATGAATGATAAGTACTTTAGCCACCTCATGAATTTTGGTATATGCTACAAAAAGAAAAAAAATTCAATTTCATTAGTGGCGGAGTCAGAAATTTTATTAAAGATGTTCGAAATATAAGAAGTAGACGCAATTATACAACATATCCAGTGCAATTCAATAAGTAAGGTTTGGAGAGAGTAAGTAGTGAGGTTTTTTCCTGATAGACCCTCAACTTAGGAAAAACATAAATATAATAATGGAAATGAAAAAATCATGACAAAATACTATAGAAAGTATGACAAACTATTCGGAAAAATAACAGTAACTACAGCAAAATAATGCGATAATCGAAGCACAAGAGCCAGTAGATAGTAACAGAAATCAAAGGACAAGAAATTACAAGAGAAATACTATGGCTACTAGTATGAAAGGATAAACGAGACAACAATCTACTACCTACTAACCTTCTGCCCTAATCCGTGTCCTCCATCTTATATAAGGACATACATTCATTGGATGTTAATGAAAGAAAAACTTTTTCAACCTAGGCATAGCATGTTCTTTTTTGGGACACATAGACTATTACAGACGTAAATTCGTAGTTTCTAAAGTATAGTAGATTCAACAGGTTGAACTAAAGGTTGAACTCATCAAATTTAATACACGGTAGTTATTACTAGCTGTTTGCAAAACTATTTTTATTTTATCAAAGAAGACATGGTTTTGGAAAATGTTGATACTCCACTTTGTTGGGATTCTTTTGTTATTATTAACATATGATAAAAGAAGTATCATCAAGTTTAACTTGAGTAGGATTCTTGGTTTCACCTTTTCTTAGCATGAGTACAGATGTTACTATTGCTCAGACTCTTTAAAAATGTCGACTGGTGCGTGTTGGATCCTCCAAAGTAGTTTATTTTTGGAGAATCTGACACGGTGCAGCTACATTTTTGGAGGGTCCGAGTAACATAGCTATTTTCTAATTTGGATACCTGAACATAGTAACCTCCAGTGAGAAGAAACAACATCAATATCAGTGAAGCAACCATCCCAGCCCTTCTAATACTCATAACTGCAGCTCCAAACAGCTCTCCAGCTCCCTACAACAACAAAAAACATTCATATTTTCCGAAAACATTGAGTACAATGTTTCTAGTTCGCGAAAAAAAATTGGACTTACCTGGCTAGTTATCGCTATTAATAGTGTTGCAGCCAACGTTAGAAAGAAGCATTGGACGGTCCTCTTGAAGCCAGCCATGAAATACACAATGCACATGAAAAACGTCGGATACAAAATGTGTGCTACCATGTCACACAATGTGCTGCAGACATAATAGACACTTAGTCTATACATGTCTGCTTTCCTTTCCTTCACCAAATACATCTTCTCGAATGGAAAAACATATACTGCTCCGAAAATTGATGAGGAAGTCCAGAAGATACAGATGTAGAACATTAAACCAATCTGCAATGAAGGTATACGTTTTAACATTCTTGAAAATACTACAAGGAGAGAAAAATGTAAGATCAGGATTTTGCCTGATCGCGGAGTTGAGCTTCAGTTGCAGTTGAGGATTTCCACCAAAGAAGTCCGAGCAGTAATGCAACTCCAACAGATTGAACTAACCGGAGCTTGTCAAAATAGTCTCTGCATCTCTCCCTGTACGTTCGCTTTGACAGTACCCTGAATTGGTCCCACCAGGATATAGTCCAATCTTTCCTTACTTTAACAGCCATTTGAAGATGCTCTGGTGCTTTCGACCCTTGATGATTCTCTTTCGGCTCCAACAGGACTTTGTACTTGTGTTGCAGATACTAATGTTCATAGACATAATTTCTGTGAAAGTATGTCCCATAAAGAGCTTTCAAGTAAACTAAACGAAGCACATTAAATCAGAACAAGTACAAATGAGAATCATACTCTGATGACAATCTTCTCTCGTTCCGTTGTGCCTTGAGGTGGATACAGATCATCAGGAACCCTGATATCATTTACTTGTCCTGTTGCTAAATCCAGCAGGAACTCTGCTGGATTCATGGCAATTTCCGGGATGAAACCTAGAGACGAAAAGTACTCCATCGAATCACTCGCCTTACCATAGTAAACCGGATAACCTTCTGCTATCAACAGAATTTTTTCAAACATGTGGAAAATCCTGCTTGATGGCTGGTGAATTGTTGTTATGATTGTCTTTCCCATCTGATGAACAAAAGTGTATTAGATCTGGCTAACTTGTTCCATTGTAAAAAGAATGGTTTACTTCCTCCGTTTCAGTTTGTTTGTCTGGTTTTGACTTGGAACGGATTTTAAGAATGTATAGAAGTCTTTGGAATCTTGTGATCTTAAGCTAAAGATATGTAGAATGTACCAGAATGAACTTTAATTTTGTAGTCTTAAACGTGTCACATGGGAAGTTAGAATTACAGAATTGCAAAAACAGAAAGTGACATTCTTTTTTAAACAGACTAAAAAGGAAAGCAAGACAAATAAATTGAAACGGAGAGAGTAGCAAATAGTGAAAATATGGTTGAAGTGTTTACCTTAGCAAGCCCTTGAAGAACCTGAAGTAGCCTATTTGCAGAGGTCGAATCAAGGCCTGAAGTTGGTTCATCGAGCAAGAGAAGAGAAGGATCAACTAGGATTTCATGACCTATGCTAGCTCTTTTTCTTTCTCCACCTGAAACACCTTTGACAAGTCCTCCACCTATTCTTGTGTGACGACATCTACAATTGTGAAATTCACGAGTGAACAGTTGCAACGATAGTTGCTTTTAGTGAGTATTGAAGTTCATGACAGGCAGAAATGGTAACAAACGTACCTTTCAAGGCCTAATTCCTTAATAATCACTTCTACTCTTTCATACTTCTGACGTCGACTCATCTTGCATGGAAGTCTTAAGAATGCAGCAAAAACTAAAGTTTCCTCAACCGTCAATTGTGGAAAAAGCACATCATCTTGTGTCACGAAACCCACCCTAGACATTATCACATATCGCAAACTGAAGTTAATACAAATCCATGTACACTGAAAGAAAAACTTGTATCTACTCTCTGGTTTAAGACAGCAAATAAAAAGAGGCAATTTTTTCTCTATTGATGGATAGGTACCACCTTCTTTTAAGAGCTGGATTATATGGAATGTCATTGTAAGTGACGGTTCCTTTGACATTTTCGTGCAATCTTCCACCCAATATCTTTAACAAAGTCGTTTTTCCACTGCCCGAAGGTCCCATTAAGGCAAGAATTTCACCCGGACTAATGCTTCCCGTTATACCTTTGAGTATATGTTTGTAATTATCATTTTCAAACTGAGAAGCTACCTTTGAGACAACTGCCTTGACAGGATTGTTGGAGAACGCTTGGTTAATCTTCACCTTGTACTCCACATTTGCAAACTGCATACAAAACCATTCACATTACAGAAGCCACGACTCGTAAGCATATATCATGAAATTTATTGATGCCAAATGGTGAAGCCTTCGCCAGGCCACTAGTTTGACATGTCCTGCCCTGCCCTATTTAACATTAAGAAGAAAAAGTACCTTGAGGAATATGGGAAGAGGTTGATCTATATGAGCGATAGACGTATCATGTTCAACTTCTATATCAATTTCGGAGCTTCTGTTTTTAAGATAAGCTTGAGACATGAACTCTATGTTATGTCCAAAACCATTACTTCCAGCAATCTGCATTGAGCCAACAGTTGGAAGGGACAACGACAAGTCCTCGATTTCATCTTGTGCCACATGCTCCATTGTATCATAAAAAGGGGAAATTTGTATCTTCTTTACAAAGTTCATCACAATTATATATGGTAAGATAAGTTGAGGAACAAAACTAGAATTTTGCCTAAAATCTTGAAACTTGTTGAAACACATGCTTTCTATTGAAACCTACTAGATATACTTTGGTTGGTGATCTTGATGCATTGTATGATCTTTGAGGTCAATTTCTAGTTATGGCAGCACAACCTTGTTGCTCTTTCACCTATTATTTTTATTATTAGACTTCTAATAATATTTGAAACTATGAGGAATGAAAATGTAAACAACTTAAAAACAAACTATTTTATCATTCAGATCTATGTTGCACCGACTTTTCAAAACTGTTACTGGAGGCTTGGCGGATCCTTCAAAAATGATGTAGTTTTAATGGATCCAACACGAGCAACAACATTTTTATAGAGTCCAATCAACTTAGATAAAGATAAGGGAGTTACTGCATGAAATAATATTGATTAGGCAAATATTATAGGAAAAAATAGATGATTTCTAATATAAAATAAAAATAATAATATTGTCAAATTATTCATAGGATGCCAACTGATATGTAATTATTATTGTACTAATAAGTTATTTCCTCCTGCTCTAACAACTTGTTTGGATGATTTTTACCGTTCTTTTATAATGTATCGTTATTTTTGTGAATATAGTTTTGTATAAATCTATATTGTTTATTATGATTTAATAACATCTTTGTTATTTGGTATGATTTATCAACAATTACTCATACAAATAATCTAAAACAACTTTTTTCTTTTTCAATTTTATCACCAATTTTACCTTGTGAATATATTAAGTTATTAAATTAATAAAACTTCCAATAAAATTATTAATGGAATAATAAAGGGATCTAAACCCCTGTCAAAATCTTCAGAGGAGAAATGGAAGAATCGCAAGATATTCTACTGAATTCCATCGCCGGCTCCGGTGTGACGATTCCTCCCGGTGTATCATCGGTGAAAGATCTCACGCCGGCGACGTTATTCTCCATATCGTCCCAGGCATTGCACCTCATCGACCGCCAAAACTCGTTGTTTCCCGCTTCGTTGCCGGAGAATCCAGTTGCCGACAGCTCAAAGCTCTGCTCGGAGCTTGCCTCCGCTTTCAAATCCCTAGGTTTCGTCGGAGATATCAGCTTTCACAAGGTTTTACTTACTACTGTTATATATACCTCTCCATTGTTTTCTTCTTCTTTTGATCTATGTCGAAATATGTCGTCGTTTTGCAGCGTTCTGCGCGTTTCGAAGCTGATTTTGCAGACGAAACCGAATTTCTTACTAATTTTTTTTTTCCTGTGTCAACTTATACGCGTTCGTAGTAGGGCGAAGCAGCTCACTGCGGAATTAATTGAATTTGATTTGGATTAATTCTAGATTGCTTTTATGTATTTGTTAGATTTGTGCTTAGAGAAAGCATTTGTGTTTATTGCTTAGGCAGTTCCTTTATCCATCGGAAGAGGACTTGTACGAGTTGATACGGTTCTTGGTTGGGAGGCTATCTGATGTTGAAGCTCGAAAAGATGTAGTTGGAGAATCTAAAAGAGTTCTTAAGACTCCAGAAGAAAAGCTTGATGATGCAGGACTGCTGCCACGTAAGGAGCTTTCGGAGAGACAGGGTGATCCGTTGATGAGGATGACACAAACACCAGAGGCGTCAAAGGAATCTGATCTTATTCCGAATAAGATGGAAGAGGTTTATGATGGTGTTGATATACCTATAGAAGGTGGAGCTGGTTCTAGCAATGAGACATCAAGTGGTGAACAAGACGTCCTAGATTTGGTGGAGGGCGTGAGGAGGAGCTCTTTGAGAGACGGTGAGCATAATTTTGAGTATGGACAAGGACAACAATCAACTTCACCATGCGTGCATTTGCCTCAGGTACTTAATTATAGGTGGATTGCATTTCATCTTTTGTATATTGTGATTTGAGCTAGCTGTCCAATAGAGCAGAACAAGCCAATGATTTTTGAATTGGAGCATATGAAGATAACGGAAATAGGGAACAAACAATGATACTATTTGATTTAGTGGTTAGGCATTCAGAAAACCTCCAACATGTCGTCTTATCTTCTAAATTCACGTCATATTGCAGACCAACTGCAAGACGGAAACTTTACAAGATCAAAAGGAAATGCTTGTGGAGAATTCAGTCTCAAGCTCTGTTCAATTACAAGAACTGCAAGAAAAACTTGATTTGTTGAAAGCAGCAGTGGGAATGGCTTCTGATCACAACTTTCCCAGTGACTTTTATGTGAATCAGCTAAACGATCAGGTGGAAGTGAAAAGGGGCAAAATTGTTGAAATGGAGAGTCGCTGGTAGGATAATGATGTTTCTATATTTTGAACATTTTTACTTATATTTTCCCTATTGAAACTTGGATGATATCAATTGTTAAGCCTTTTTAAAATCTCCTACAGCATTGATAGAAGCAAGGCCCTTGAGCAGAAGAAGGTTTCTCTTGAGGAAAAGTTAAGAGCAACAGAACCAGATACCTATGTAAAATATAAAAAGGTGGAAGAGATTGAGTTGAAGCTGGAGTATATATTAACCGAAAAGAAAAGAAGGTACCATCTTTTATTAGGTCATGCAAAATATCCGTCGTTTATTAGATTACGTAGTTGAACCAAGAGCGAAATTGAGAGAAGAAACTGTACCATTGTTGGACATTTAAGAATTTTCATTACTCATTATGGAAAGAGGTCAAGTAGCGTGGATCTATTTGTATATCCGAGCTTTTAATGCTGCTTAAGGCCTTGTTCATATACCTAGAAAAATGTTGTTTTGGTTACAGAGTAACTCATTTCTCTAAGCATGTAGAGAAATTTAATCAACTTGGTAGCTTTGTCTGAATGTTTGCTATGCGTCACTCTGCAGAGAGGACGAACTCATTGAACTCTCAGCCAAGGCTGAGAAGCAGCCCAAACTGCAACCTAGGAGAACCTACATTCAGCGTGTTGAAGAGATCACCAAAAACAGCCGGAAGCAGGATGTTGACATAGAAAGAATATTAAAAGAAACAAGGGAGCTTCAGTTGGAGAGCAATTCTGTCCAAGAACGGCTTAATCGAACTCATGCAGTGGTGGATGAGACGGTGTTCAGGTACAATCTTTTGATATGCTGGTGACCTCGAATTTAACATCTTCACGAGAGTGTAGATTGCTCTGATGTAAATTGTCTGATCTTTTACAAGGGAGGCAAAAAAGGACCAAGTGGGACAACAAGCTTACAGGATACTGACTAACATCCATGACAGCTTTGAACAAATAGCTGAAAATCTTCTTGCAACAGATAGAGCCCGACGAGAAGTGTCTGATTATGAAGGCAAACTTGCAACTATGGTGTCTCGAAGTGTTGATATTGACAAGATGAAAGCAGATCTTGATACTATCAGGAGGGAAAATGATCTTCTAGAAAAGAAATTATCCAAAAACTCATCATAAAGTGTAGGGTAGAACAGTTGGGGTTGATTGGTTATTTAAGATGAATGTTATGAACACTTACGTTTCATTTTATGCTGTGATGTTCTAGTAACACACACATTGATCTACCTATCAACTTTTTGTGGAATCCATTGCCGAGTGATAATTGTGATGCAATATCTTTGATGATATTGCGACTTGCTCTTGTTGTACTCGGGATTTCCCATCGCAACATTATAATCTTCATTATTTGATTACCAAGAAATCATCAGAGGCTAAACTTGGTGGATAATGAATCTGTAACGTGTCCCTAATTCATACATCATGCTTTGCACTAGCAAAAACCTTGCCAGATATTGTAACACATCATAGGATATTGCACTAAAGTTTTGTTGGAACAAAAAAAAAATCAACACATCCAAGGACAAATAGCTCATGTGTTTATCTTTATGGTGACCAAGGGGCAAATGTCAAGCCTTTCAAGATGTAATAGTATCTTTTTGCTGTCAAAAGTTGATATACAAGGTAGAAAGAGAAATGGAAACAATTGGTATCTTCACCAGCTCCACTCAAACATCAAAAACTTCTCCAGCCTAAAAAAGATCAGGGAATTGAGGAAAGCTAATGGCTAACTATCAAAAGCAAGAAACTTTATCTTAGAACGAAAGGTTGAGAAGCCAATGTTCCAACATAATCTCACTGCGAGTGGCTAGTTCTAGCCACATCTTATATACACATAAGGGAACGACTTTGATCTATCAGTGATGTCTATACTACATACTTGGGTGAGGTAAACAGTAAGCATATCTATGGTCTATATTCTTAGGCGTTTTCTCTATTCAGCAATTTGTTGTTCCAATGAATATTAGTTTGAGGTTGTTGAAAAGCACCAGATGTAGGAAGGCCAGAATCACCTGATCTGGCAACAGTTTGAGGTTGCTGGGCTAGGGGTTGAACATTAGATTGTGCAACTATTGTCTGAGATGCATTAATTCCAGGATAAGAGTTATTGGAAGAATGTGCTGGCACAACAGCAACGTGCTGGTCCTGAGGGATGTTGTAAAAATAATTGGTCTGAAGCATTGATTGATCACGTCCAGGTGCAGAGTTTCTGTAATGGGATTCTTCATTCTGCACGAAAAGAGTAGGTGATATCTCAATATCAGGATTGGACAGAAACCGATACATGCTTTATGATAGATTCACATAATATGCCACATTCAAATCAACCAAAAGTAGAAAGGAGATGAGTTAGAAAAGGAAAACGAGGATAAAAATCCAAACCTGCTTGTGCATGGAATAGACATTCTTTTCTTTCAGATCAGGTGTAGTGAGATTTTCATTGCTAGCAGAACAAACTAGAGCTGGAGTTCCACTGTATGAGACAGTTGATGACCCATATGAACTGTTGCCAGTAGGGATGCCAAAGTGGTTCAAGTTTCCAGCAGTAGCTGCTGGTTTGTATAGAGATGGAAGTGGTAATTTGACACCAGCAGCAGTAACTGATGGTGACGTATAAAAGTTGGCAGGAGAAGGCTGCTGAGGGAATCCACTCGGGCCCAAAAACTGGTGGGCATTCTGTGGCATGTAAAGGTGGGGAATGTAAGGGTTATACGGCATATAATTAGGAGGAAATGGTTGGCGTACTAAAGGAAACAAATGTGGAGGAACGCTGACAGAACTCTGCCCAAGGCCTATGGGTTGAGCCACAGGTTGATTAGAGCCCAATGTTGAAGGAGCTTGAGAATTCCCACCCTGCAGCAGGCCATAGATTTATAAAAACTTTGTCAGACCAAAAATAACAGACACAAAAAAAGAGACGACTGAGTGGGTGATGTGGGGAGGGAAGGAAGATAAGGCACATAATTCAAGAGCCAACAAGCACCAAATAGACAAAATTTAATTCGATATGTCAAATACCTTCAATTTTAAGCAAAGACAAACATTCTTCTACAAGTAATGTCACAAGAATCTCCAGCAAACGAAAGAAGGTAAGGTTCAACGTTGTTACCCATATATACATATATGTGTATCTTGGTTGGGGTCCTAGGGGAGAAAACATTGGGGGAGTGAGAAATATAAAAAATTATTTGCAAGCCAGTTCTTGTCTGCTCTGACAGAGGTAATTGGTCAGAAAGATTGGTTTGTTTCAAAACTCACTGGTTTGCCAATGATCACTCTGCTAATGGAAACTTAATGCATTAAGAATTTTATGTTCATATTCATCTCTTTGTTTGATATAAAGGAAAACACTGAGTAAGTGTTTTACCCGGGACATAGACAGGATATAGTTTTAGTGAACTGTTGGCCAACACAAATAAAGCACTTCCACTCAGGAGATGATGTCTACTCTGAGTATTTCATGGTTCAGATCAGATATTGTAGAAAGAAATACCAAATAAGAAACTTATCTGCAAGTGAGCCAAGAAATTATGCCAAACTTGTTCTATCTTAAAGTAATCCTTCAATAGCCAATACTACAAGATCTTCCCATTCAAATTGCTTACACAGTTAGCATTGTCTTATGTAAGAGGAAACTGACTAAATATTCATTTTGACAGCACAGACTGGAGCAAGGGAAAAGAAAGCCTTTCGAATGAAATATGGGAAGTAGAGATGTTTTAGGGACACAATGACATGCCTGCTGTTCTGGTCCCTCAATACACACAAGATGGGGCCCAAGCATGGGTGGTACAAAACCCAAGCTATAATCAGGAGGAGTCTGGAGAAGTGGCAATTGTGAGCCTGCAGAAGGTGGACATTTCTCTGGCTTTGACGGATCATACACAGGAGAAGCACCAGATACTTCAAAAGGTGATATATTTTCAGATCCATGTTGGTGCGACAGCAGATTGTCAGGATAATCACCTCTCTGAGCTGCTGAAGATGCATCTTCGTAGCTGCAGTTAGTTTTATATGGTGTTGAGAGGCCAAGTATAATATATAAAGAAAAGATTACCCAATAAGCAGTTACTGTGTTACAGATCAGATCAGGATAAGCATAATGACATGGCCATCCTAGTGTTACTATGAGCTACAAAAAAAACTCGACAGTCCAGAGGCAATTGGTCATGGAATCTTCATCAAAATGTTATACATTATTGCAAAATATGTGCTCACAGACAACAACGAATCAGCAAAAATGATTCAGTAGAGATACATTTAGATATATAATCACAAATGAATACAAAGACATGACATGTCACTCCGTTACCTACCTCCCAGGTTCCATGGATGTAGTATCATTAGCTGGAACAGTCTTCACAGGCATTGAGTCTTTGCCACAGCTTATGCTTTGATCCAATTGAGGATCCAAACTACCGAAAGTCAATCCACTCCTAAAAGATTCAGGTACTTGAAGATTATTCGGAAAAATAACAGGTTGACAACGGGCATAGACATTTAACTTCTCTAACTTCATGTCAAGCTGTGGAACTGCTTGTTCCACAGAAGAATTTGGTTTAGAAACTGATGGTAAATTGTCTCCCTTTGCAACAGCTGCTGCCTGAGATGGCAATACTGCATCAAGATACCAAGAAAGGAAAAGTAAACGAAGAAAGTGTGAATCACGAAAGTTTTCCTTTCTCTCCTCCTCAAAAGCAACACATGGTAAGCTCATGATGGTTATGCTATTAATATCTGATTTTCTAGAAAGCCAACCAAATTCAATGATTGAACAGACGACAAAGCCAGTAAGCAGTTATCCACATCATGAATTGGTGGCAGTGAAATGGACTTGTAAGATAGAGCCAGCTATTTTTCTCATGTATATCTCGAAAACCACATTAACAATAATACTTTGGCCTTTGACATTGAGCAATGAGCAACTGAAATAGTTTACAAGAAATCCATCCATATTACTTAATTGAAGGAGGTTGTATCCCCCTTCAATTCAGACTTTCAGAAAAGATAAAAACAAATTAAAGGAGAGTCGATATAAATTGAAGTGGTACCTCCTGAATGACCTTTAACTTGTTTGGAATGCTGACTTTCATGATTTGCAACTGGTTGTATGGCAGTGACTGAAACTCCCCAGGATTCTTTTGGCCCTGTTGTGTTTATGTAGTTTACAGTTCTAGTAACTGCATGAGTATTTTGGGGAGCATCTTGACAAGCATCTGATGTTCCCTCATTCGCATGAGACACAGTGGAGTCGGTAACAGTGCGCTGGCTACCTATCTCACGTTTTATCGTACCAACTGTTCCTGGATTTCGTGGGTTCAAGGCTGGCACTAGGACAGGATCCGATGAAGAAGAGTAGACACCAGAAACTGATGCTGAAGTTGTGCTTTTCACAAGCTCATTAGGTATCGATATGAAAATTTTATCTTTAAATCTGGTTCCAGGTGCAAAGGTGGGGGTGGGGGTAGGAGTGGGGCCAGGATCCAAGTTCAGATGATGATTTATTAAATTAGGAGGTACAGTTGAAACTTTTGCCAACTTATTTACATTAACAAATGAAGTAACTCTACTGACATGACCAGGATCATCTCCAGCAACCTCAACAGCAAATTTTTTGCTAGGATGTATACTAGCATCTTCTGTTTTACGTGCAGGTGGCATGGAGGACTTAGAAATTCTATCCTTCGAACTATTGACTCCATTTTCTTTCTTAATGTATCTTCTGCCACTGGCATCTGTCGGCAATAAAGAAAGAGGGTAAGTTCACACTGCAAGCCATAAATACAGAAAATACATCTCCCTCTATCAAAATGAAACACTCTTCCAAATTCCAACAGATGCCATGTTGTATAAGTGATAAGAAACCGTGCATCAGTGCATGTATCAAGATATTGAGCCACCATCCAACTACTAAGGAGGACGACTCTTTTCTTTGGTCATGAAAGTTGCTCAATTATTCTTGAAATGTATGCTCAAAGACTCAAAAGAGAAACTAATACACAACATTCTGGATACTCAATAAAAGTAGGTGAGTTAATCGATCAAGATCAAGACCACATTATGACAGTAACACTTACCCCTGGTTGAAGTCCCATATTTACTATCAGTGATGTAATTTGCAGAAATTATCTCACGACCATCCCTAGCCCTTCTCTGCATGCCTGACATCCACCTGTAATTGTCAGAAGTTTGGCTGCTGCCTTTCTGTAATAAACAGATGGTGGAACAATGAACGATCAAGCTAAGTGAAATTTTTGTAATAATATCTATAACGACTATCCCCATATTACTAGCTGTGTCCCCTGAATCAACATAATCATTAAGAGAAATGCTTACTGTTTTCTTTCTGTCTCGTTTCCTTTTGACCTCATGAAAAGTATCTGCAGAATTAGATAGTGTTTGCTCAAGTGAAGAAAACAATAATGTTATAGGCTCAGCAATTACATGAATTCATGACGGATTATGAAACTTGGATAATATGTTCCATAGAAATCGCAAAACTATGTAACGAGATAGGCATCACGGAGGCAGATATGGAATCAACAACCAACAGGGATTTCAAGAATGTTAGAACAAAATATACTCCTAGTTTCCACATAAACATATACTGACAGGAGAGTTCTAAGCATAGAGGAAGTACCTTACTCTAAAGCATAAAAAGGAAAGAAAACAAAAAAGTATTTGCTTCCTATTCTTCCTGCAGTATCATGTGTATACCGGTGAAACCACAATTAGCAAAATTGACCAAATACACAAAATTAGACACATTTTTTCTATCCGAGCTTTGGTAGACAAAGTTACATCGCCTTGGTACCTGTTATTGCTGGTGGAGATGAAAGAGTTCCGTGCAAGCTGGCCCAAACACCACGATTATAATATGAAAAAGGTCCTATTTCTATCCCTACCAACCTAATTTCGGTGAAACATACCAGCATCAAATCAAAATGGTTTTGAACGTACAAACATCAAATCAAGCTTGGTTGTTAACTACTATTGTATCGCTAAACAAGCTAAATAATTATATAAATTAGTGATTAAGGTAACAATTACCGAGATATAAAAGCTTCTGAGCGGTGTCATTGGGATCCATATTGCATTCCTTAAGCATCGCGTAGATGTCTTCATCGGTGTGCTTGCCGGCGGTGATCTCCTTAATATCGTCGATCGTTTTCCGAACATTGCTCGGAATTATAATTCTCGAAACGCCGGTGCTCATGGTGTCAATGAGAACGGAGAGATTACAGAATTAGATTTACATGTAACCAAATAGGAGCATGCACAATTGATTGAAATCATTAGGAGAAAAACACAAATGATTGCAAGTTACTTTAAGATAATACTTATATTTTTCTTAAATGTATATTAATATTTAAATATTATTCTCTTCGTTTCGAAATAAATGAATGTTTTAGAGCGTGACACACAAATAATTGGTTAATATAATATATCCCTACATTTCTTTTTCAAGGTATTTATGCTTTTAATTTGATCTTCAATTTTGGATATACACGATAAATACTTAAATTTGTATAAAGTTGAATATGTAGAATAGTAGATACACATATCATACTTAGCATAATACATGGATAACACCACGTTGAATGTCGGGTAGGACTTGAATTGTTACGTAAGATATCAAGTAGGACGTGTATGTTTACTTGTTCAACTATATATAAATTTAAGATTATACTTATACACCTACAGTTGGAGGGTATAAATATCATATGAGACCAAATTAAAGTGCACGTTTATATATTATGTTATTTATAAATACATATTTATATAAAAAATATCTAATAATAATATTTTAATATGACTCACAAATTAATATTAAACCATTAACAATTAATAATTGATATCTTACCATCACAATTCTATAATGATTTAACATACTTAATTTATATTTAAAAATTGATAAGCACCTTTAATTTATATTTGTATTTTTGGTGTAAATACTTGGTTTTAAAATAGAAAGAGTGTTTACTACGTAGAAGAATATTTAGTAATATAATTTACTCTAAATTTTATATAGATATATTGTTAGGATAAATGTGAAATTGAGTAATTATATTGTAGCATTAGAAACGACAGGAAAATTATACTAAGGAACAAAGAGAAATTGCAGTATCGGGTCAAAATTGGGCGCGATTTTTCGGGTCTACTGTAATCTTCGCCGGTAAGCTTCCGTCGTTGTTCCGGTCACCTTGTTCGGTGAATTTGTGCTTTCTTTCTCTTCAAGGTTAGTGTGAAGTTTTACGAATTAGCAGAATGTTTTATTGATTTATATGTTTTTGAATGATTATGCATCCTGTTTTTGGTAGGAGTAGCCTGTAGGCTTATTGATTGAGTTGGATTCATATGTTATTTGATTTCTGATGAGTATTGATATTGGTTTGGCCTTCATGGATGGAAAAAAATTGTTTTTTTTACTTGATAGGAAGAAATGGCATCTGGTGATTGTTTGATTTTGATGTTCCTTAGAAAACACTCCCAAACAACAACAACGTGCAATTCCACAAGTGGGATCTAGGGAGGGTAAGATGTAGAAAAATGTTGTCCCTACCTTTATGTGGTAGAGAAGTTGTTTAGGATAGAGAGTCAGCTTAAAAGAAAAGAAGAATTTGAAGCACGATTATAGGATGTATGCAAACCTTGCCTTTACCTTGATCTACTCATCCATGTGACTGAGAATGTGCAAAGGTAAAATACCATGGAAACTTTGCTGTCTTTATCATCAACCTTGGTTTTGCTAGGCTTAATGAGAATCCGGAATAGTGGAAATAGTTTCTGTTCTGCTTCCAAAGGCAGTCGTCTGCAGTTCACACTTGGGCAGAGACGACTCTCCAGTGGCTCTATTCATTTTTAAGTAAAATTCTATCACTATAGCATCAGTCGACTATACATGTGGAGATCCTCTGGAGGGCATATGATTTCATCTCGTTAATTTGGATAGGCATCTTACCAAACAAAAGTGTTCTCTTGACCATTGTTTTCTGATTGACTCCATTTTTCTTTAAAAGGTTCTCTTGACAAGTGCCTCAAAGTTTATAAGGGACAATTCTTCACTGTTAGAAGGCCGCCTTTGCCTTCCATCCAATTTGTACAAAAAAAGAGATCAGGACAGTGCTATTTGAAAAGTTTTCCTTATGATACAAGTCAGAAACAGGCTGTCTATGATAGAATTGGTGTGATACTGGCATAATTTAGTGTTTTGAGAGTTTGAGTGACAAATTTATAAGAATTTTCCACCTGGAGAGCTTTACAAAATGGTCGATGAGTTTTATGAATCTCATACACATTTCAAATTATAAGCACCAAGTAGAAGACATTTAATGTTTTGGTTTGTTGAGCTTTGGGATACACTGATCGCCAAACCCACCAAAATTCTGATGCAAAAATATCATTCCCAGACGCCTTTGTAAACCTTATAAACAAAAATGTTCCAGAAGTGGTCTTTTTTTCTATTTCTCCAATAATTAGAGCAGCAATGTCGTGAGTGTATTAGCGATAGATTAAAAGTTAGGAAAATTTATCAACTCTCATGTGCAGCAATACTTGTAAAATCTGATACATATTAATATACTTTTGTAACAATGCAGACTGTAATTGTAGTGTTTCGCCTTTTTGTTATATGTGTTTGTCGAACTATTCTTTGTAGTTATCCTTCTAGATGAAGATGGTATTTAATTTTTAAACTCTTACCTTACTTTGCCAACTTATTATATGTTCTGATAGTCAGATCCTTGTGTTTATAATTGGTTGTTGTTCTTTTGAGCTGCCTTATTCAGAGTGATCATCTGACAAAATTCGCAGACATCTATCCCAATTCAAAGACTGGGAAGTCTAGTGTATGGCTTCTAGGCGGAATATTAATTACAGTCGTCTCTCTGTGGATGACGATGACGACTATTATGGAAATTCTGGCAAGCGAGCTGACCCTAGATTTGATTATTCTCCAAAATCGTTGGATAGAATCCCCTGGAAGTCCATTGCCCTTGCTCTTTTTCTGCTCTTTCTGGGATGTCTGCTTCTCTTACTATCCTACTTCATCTTATCTGGTCATATGGAAGGAGACAGTTCCCAGGCATATGGTCTCCTTGGACTTGGAATCCTCACTTTTCTCCCTGGTAAGTCACAAACATGCATCAATTTATACTTCTTTGGATGCTTAAGCTGCAAAACTCTTGTCCATAATTGTTCAAGATATCCTCGAGGAGAGTGTATTAGTTCATTAAGTCCAGAATCAATTTGCGGCTGTGCCATTTATTTGACAGTGTGATTATCAGTTTGTGTTAACAAGGTAACTTACATTGAATTTGCAGCATAATAACTAGGTGAGATATCAAATGGTTGAGCTAGTTGTTACCGTATCTGTCCTCACTGTAGTTGCTAGAAGCACCATATCAAGGTGATTGTAGATCTACACTTGCAAATGGTCATATTTAATCGATTTTTTGGGATGTCCATTGCATGTTGTAAACTTGTGCAATAGGCAATAGATTCTACTTCAAGTTATATTTTCTCTGTTTTGTTTAGACAGTCTTGAGTCTAATACTGGCTACGCTTCTGGTTGCGTATTAAGTTCTTCATTTAAGTTTCATATTCATTTTTACATAAGTAAGTTGATTAGGCAACTTCCAACGATCAACTTTGACTTTGATAATTACTTAACAGGTTTCTATGAGACGCGTATTGCATATTACTCTTGGAGAGGTGCTCAAGGTTATCGATTTACTGCAATCCCTGAGTATTGAGGTCTTCACATTTCATGTAAACTCTAAATGTAGTTACTAGTTTCTGTAATGAGTTTTGTTATAGTTGTATTTCTAACACGCATTTGGTCCTTTACATTTCAAATAACTTGTGAATGTAGTTACTGTGTTTCTTATTGAGTTTGAGTTTGCAGCATTTATTTTGTTCTAGTCCCTTGCGTATTGATTGAAATTTTTGTATGGTTGGCACCCCTATGTGGTGTATTCGATACATCAGATTCTACCATATGAAGGACTAACTTCAGGAAGCAGTTTACGCTCTGTGGTTCTTGATTTTTCAATGTGCGTACAATATGGTTTGATACGTTAGAACTTCCAATTTGAGAGAGGATGTTTTAAACTTGATTTATGTGTGAGGTAAAAATCATAGGATAAGATGTGGTGAACCATTTAGGCGGAATGACCTTGAAGATTCTTGTGCCTATTGTGGTTTGTCATCCCGACTCTTGTACGAAGTTTCATTTAGACACTTCAACTCGATTAAAACAAGCATTTTAAACATATCTATAACTACATGTGACCCTCAATCGTGCCACATCAGATGAAAGTTGTCACGTCATTTTTCATCTTTACAAATATTATTGAGATTATGATGATCTTCTATAATCTAATTAGCCTTAGGAATTGAGATACATTTGCAACATTGAATAAATCGAAACAAGTATAATGATATGTTTATTTAATGATGTGATGGGAAAATTGTGGTACTTCTAATTTTTATCAGAATTCCCGTGTTCGAATTTTGAGAGTTTACTTTCGCGTTAACTACATGGAGTTAGACGTGGAGTTTAGTCGAATCCTAATGCAAGTACCCGAACAACAACAAAAAATGCTATACTATATAGGCTTATGCTTTATCAGCAGCTAACATTGACGCTAAGGCAATGCTGCATTCTGTTTGCTTGGCATCTCCACTTCACTCTCCAAAGCTCAAAGACTCCATTAATGGCACTTCAGAAATCCCCAATACTACCCTTCTCCACCATTTCACATCTCCATTCGAGCTCAAACAAGCTGTTGCCTTTCTCATCAAAACCAATAAACCTCTTTCACTACTCCCACTTTCTCGGGTAGCTTCCATTTGCGCACTTACTCCCGATTTCCCCTTTGCTCAACAGATTTTCAGCTCTGTTGATCAGCAAGAAGTTGCTTTATGGAATAGTTGTTTGAGAAATCTTGCTGAAGGTAGTTCTTTAATTGATGCAATTTTCTTGTTTCATCAAATGCGTAGTTACAATGTGAGTCTTGACTGTTTCACTTGCTCATTTGTTCTTAAGGCTTGTGTGGGGTTACGGGATCTTTTACGTGGGAGAATTGTTCATGGGTATGTAGAGAAACTTGGGTTTCAATCGAATTTAGTTTTGTTAAATGCACTTCTTCACTTGTATGCTACATGTGGAGCAATGGCTGATGCGAACCTTCTGTTCGATAAAATGCCTCAACGAGATGTTGTGTCTTGGAATATAATGATTACCCAATTAGCGAAGAAGGGTGATGTTGATGGGGCGTTTGACTTGTTTGAGAAAATGCCTGAGAGAAATTTAAGGTCTTGGACTGCCATGATTACTGGTTTTGTTCATTGCGGGAAGGCTAAAGAGGCTATTAGACTTTTCGTAGAAATGGAAGAGACGGGGTTGAGGGCGAATGAGGTGACTGTAGTGGCTGTTCTTGCAGCTTGTGCTGATTTGGGTGCACTTGAATTGGGTAGGAGGATTCATGAGTATTCAAATAAGAGCGGGTTTAGGAGAAACGTTCACATTTGTAACACTCTGATTGACATGCACATTAAGTGTGGCTGCTTAGAGGCTGCAAAAGCTGTTTTCGATGAAATGAAGGAACGAACAATTGTATCATGGTCAGCCATGATCCAGGGTTTAGCTATCCATGGACACGGTGATGAAGCCTTAGAACTCTTTAACGAGATGATCAAAATGGGAATGAAGCCTAATGAGGTCACGTTTCTTGGAATCTTGCATGCTTGTAGCCATATGGGGTTGATCAATAAGGGTCGAGAATTTTTTACTAGCATGAGTAGAGCCTATAACATTTCCCCTCAAATCGAGCATTATGGTTGCATGGTTGATCTCTTGAGTCGAGCAGGACTTCTTCAAGACGCATATGAGCTCATCACAAGCATGCCTATAAAACCAAATGCTGTTGTATGGGGTTCTTTTCTTGGTGGATGTAGAATTCAAAAGGATGTGAAAATGGCTGAGGAAGCCATCAGGCAACTAGGTGTCCTAGACCCTCTTAACGATGGATACTACATTATCATGTCTAACATTTATGCAGAAGCTAAGCGTTGGGAAGATGCAGCAAGGGTGAGGAAGTTGATGAAAGATCGCGGAGTAAAGAAAACTCCAGGTTGGAGTTCAATTACTATAGCAGGAACAACGCACGAATTTGTGGCTGGAGATGATAACCATCCTCAGGCTGAGCAGATCTTTAAGAGATGGGACGAACTGTTGGAACAAATGAAGTCCAAAGGGTATGTACCAAATACATCAGTGGTTCTACTTGACATAGAAGAGAATGAGAAAGAAAAATATGTGTATCGACATAGTGAGAAATTGGCTCTTGTTTTCGGTTTGATGAACATAAAGCCAGGAGAAACGATCAGAATAATGAAGAATCTTCGCGT
>JAJOOS010001346.1:0-59788 GCA_029582725.1 Solanum chiquidenum | reverse complement strand
TTATCAATGCATGCAAAACACTATTCAAGAATTGCTTATTTACTATTCATACTTTGTTAATCACTCATGGTTCCCACAACCCTAGTTGTAGAGTTTAGTTACCCATAATCATATGAACACAATTCATTGTTTTAGATGAAAGAATTATGAACTTACGTAATTGAGAATAACAAATTCGGAATTTCAACTTGAATTTCAAAAACAAAATCTTCAAAACCAACTTAGGAAATCAAGAATTACTAAAGTTGCAAGTTAATCTTCCAAGCCAAAAACTAGAATAAAAATAATAAAGTCTAACCCCTAAAGATAAGGTTTACATGCCCTATTTATAGAAAACAAGTCCTAAATTAAAAGGAAAAAAAAATAAGGAAAGTTTTTTCAGGCACGCGTCTTCATTCCATGAGACTGACTCACGGGCCGTCAATGGATCTACGGTCTGTGAGTCCCTTCCGTCATCCAGGACTTAGAAAATATTTCAGCTTCCAAAACTCAGCTTCTCTGAAGCAAACGAGGACCACCAGTACGGACAGGAGATCGATCTACGGTCCGTCGATCCCTCTCTGTAGCTCCATACTTAGAATTCACTGAAAATCAGGTACTGGAACCCTCGCAGTCACAATCTACGGTTCAACAGTACGGTCCGTAGATCAATCTATGGACCGTCAATGGTCACCGTGGTTCCACACTTAGTTAAATTCCCTGATTCTCCTTCCAAGTCTTGCCCTACTGATTTACGATCACCATCTATGGAGCGTCATTGGACCTACGGTCCGTAGATCACCTCCGTAGATGCCCTTTTCTGCATTTTTTTAAGTTGTCTCTTTACTTTTGCGCCTAAATATATTTCCTGTAAATCATGATAAAAACACATAAAAACCAATACAAAAAGTCTCTAGACACACACAACTCTTAAGTGAAATGTATTAAAAATACCGTAAACTCACGGTATATCATTATCTTGTTAAGCTTGTTGATGTTCGAAAGAACTCACCTGACCCATAATAGTTGTTCGAGAGAAAACCATTGCGCTTAAAGTCCAACCTACCCACAATGTTTCAGCAAATCATCGTTGGATTTCAATCACCCATATAGCATAATTAGCCTATAATCGATCACACCCCAAGAACTCCTCTCTATATTGTTATTTTCCCCTATTTTCATTATTGTTTCAGCTGTTCATTACAAAACCAAACCCCCATCTGACATTCATTGTCACCTTTTTAGATTAATTTTTATGTTTGCGATAATATCTATTCCTATAACCGTTTAGAACACGTTTGTACTTCTTAATTGAATTTTAGACACGTACCGCTCCCTGTGGGTTCGACCCCAACTCTTCGTTAGATTTTATACTGATTAACAATCATTTACACCTAAAATTGGATTGAGGTATGTTTGAAACGTTACTAATCAAAATGGCGCTGAGATTTGGACTCATTTAGGGCTCTTTTTTTTTTATATAGTATTAGTGTCCTCAAAAACCTATTTTCTGCAATTTTTCTGGAAATGGTTGTAAGTGTTTCTTCCTTGTTTGCAAAAATGGCTAGACCCAAAGTGTTCGAAAGAGACACGCCATCCCGCATGTGGGCACGTGGAGTGGTTGATGAGGGTGCAGCTACATCCAGAGCAAAGGTAACCAAACTCCCTCCCAAGGGAGGAAAAGGCAAACGCAAGGGCCAGGCGCCCATGGTTGAGATACCGGAGTATCACTCCGACAATGAGGGAGTCTATGAAACTAACCTCACCACATTATATAGCGAGGAGAAATCTCTGGATTCTCAGACCTCCATCTCTGAGCCTGAAGATGACCAGCTATTGCAGGCTCGAAGGGTAGAGATTCGCTCTAAGGTGAAGCATGATCCATCTAGGATCCCAGTACCTCAAACTACTCCTCCCCCTCCAGCACAGACTGTAGTCCCGGTGCCCGTAGTACAGGGTCCTCCTCCCCGGTCTCTCAACAGACTAAAGGCCGAGGGATTGAGGACTATTCTTAAGGAGAAGATATTGTCCACAGATGGTGTGGTGGACGGGTATCCAGATATATGAAGCACTCTTAAGTACCATAATTTTCAGATTTTCACTAAACCCCGAGGCCCCTACATTTTCAATTGGGTCTGGGAGTTTTATGCAGCATATGGTGAGCTGGTCCCTAAGGGGAAGAAAAAGGCATGCATGTTCAAACCGGTTGATTGTACATAGTCCAAGGCAAGAAGGTGTAGTGCGACAGTTTCGATATCAATGTTGTTCTGGGATGCATGTATGATTTTGTGCACAAATATATCGATCTAATTCAGAAAAAGACATTGGAGGACCTGAAGAGTTGGTTAGCACCTGTATTATCTGATGTTACCCCGAGGTGGATAGAGGTAGGTGTGCCCATAGAAAAGAAGGATCTCAATGTGGCAGCTCAATACTGGTTCGGGTTCATCAGCAGCACAATTATGCCATCTCAAAATGAATTTATTCTCCAACACCCAAAGGCCGCATGTGTAGGCTCTATCATTTCTCACCAGGAGCTGAATATAGGGATGCTGATTGAGCAAGAGATGGACATAAGGGCCAAAATGAGACATACTTCACTCTCATTCCCGGTGTTGATCACTGAGTTGTGCAGATGGGCCCATGTTCCTCGAGATGAGAAGACAGATGTGGAGGTGACACCCACTTCCTCTATTGACATTTGGCATATTGAAGCTGAGTATCAAAAGGACGAGGCAGAAAAAAAAGAGCAACTACGACAGATACAACCCCGTAGGTTGATGTTGCTATGATACATGCAGAGGAAGTCATGCCTAATCAGGTCAGTGGGCCCTCAAGTACATCTTTAACTCCTTCCTCTGAGACTCCTAGTTCTTCTGCTGCTCCCCCGTCCCCTAGATCTGCTACTGGTACTTCTGCCTCCCGGCCCTCAATCACCCAGGCCACGCTTCTCAAGATGAGGCACCTAGCCCATTCTACTGATGTACGTGCTTCCCGGTTAGAAGCCGAGGTTCCATGGATGATTGAGAGAGTTATGACTACTGTATTGATGCCTCTTCAGGCTTCTATTGATGCCTCTCCAGGCTTCTATTGATGCCCTCAGAACAAGAGTTGAGGCATGTTAGAGAGGCCAGAGAGCTACTGATGAGGTGACGACCTTGAAGGCTGATATTATTGGACTGAGGAAGGATGTGGACCAGCTGAAGTCCACGGATTTGACCTCACTATTTGGAATTGTGGAGATTCTGGATGACCCGAGCGTAGATATTTCATCTTTATCTGACATGCCTCCGGCTACTACCGGAGATGAGTTCAGGGATAAAGCTGTTGCTAATGATTCAGAGGCCGAGAATGATGAGGAGCAATTTGGTGTGTGTGAGGAGGCTATTTTTGAGGGCCTGACTGACTTAGAGGAGGCCATGGTAGATTCAGTTGTTCAGGCCTCTCTAAGGGATGCATCCATGGTGGGTTCAAGTGGAGCCAAGGTTGATGAGACACCGGGCATTGATGCCTTGATAGACGGAGTGACTGAGATGCAGACTTCACCCTAGGCTTAGCCTCGCAGGATGACTTTTAACCTCCCTCTCTGTTGTTTTATTGACTTTTTTGTTGTTTTAGTTGCATTTGAGGGCAACTGCTTATTTTGTTGGGTGGGGTGAAGTATTTTCATACCTACCTCTTGTCTTGTGACTGTTTTGTGAATATTGGTTTTGTTTTGATGATATTTTTGTGAATATTGGGCTTATGTCGTTATGATATATATTTCTTTGTTGTTGAATTGTATTGTGGATGTTTTTAGCTTGTGGCCCATTATTTTGATTGAAAATGGTTTTGAACTAAATTTTAAAAAAAAAATTGCCACCTCTTTTTGTGTGTAAATATGGCTGTTCTTGTGCAAATTTGAGTGTCGGGTGTGATCAATACCGATAACTTGAATGGTGCTCTTAATCGAACAAAATGAATGTGCGGCTACGATGAGGCAAACGGAGTTACATAGGCAATATGTGAACTTTTAGCATCTGGTTGTTACTAGTCGATTGATGATGAAGTCTCTTGTGATGAACATTGCACGCTAGCTAGAAAGTGTGGAGTCTTATTTGATAATTGTATCAATGCCTTGTGTGGTAAGATTACCTTGAATATTGTACATGATGGCACCTAGAATTTGCCCCGTTGGTCCGGTTGACTGAGTGATGCTAGCAATAGACATGATCTTAGGCAAAAAGTTGATGAGTGAGCCTATTTGACTACATACCTCTTTGTGGCCAACCTTGTGAGAAGTGTGAACCCTGCTTGGCCCCTTTTGAGCCTTAACCCTTTTTATTGGAAGAAACTTGAGAAATTGTGACCTTTTTTTATCCATCCACCCATAACTTTCATGAAGTATGGTTTGTTTGAATAGCCAACTTAGGCCAAAAGCCTAAGTTGGGGGTGTGGTCAAAAGAGAAACAAAAGTCAATAAGAGTGAGAAATCCCCCTTTGTGTGATTGCTTTAAAAAAGATGGAACCCTTCTATGTAAAACAAAGAGAAGAGAAAAAGGAATGAAAAAGAAGAAGGAAAAGAAAGAGAACGAAAAAGTTGTGAAATAAAGTAGTGAAAATTGCAAAAGAAATGGTGTATCCGGTGGTTCATATGAAGTTGAATAATGGGGTGGATTATGAGCATGTTTGAAATGTTAAAGAAAAGAAGGAAAGTGATGTCCAGGCCATACTTCATGAAGTTAAAAGCCACTAAGCTTAAATGAACACACCTTTACACTCAACCCCGTTACAAGCCTTGAAAAGACTTTTGTGATCTTGAATTAGCTGAAACTAATGTTGATTGAAAAATAAGGGCAAGCCTATGGGTGAAGTCATGCATGTGTTCTTCTTTGTGAGTGTGAGAGTTGTATGTGATTCCGAAACCTTAAATTATTGAATTTTTTTGTGTGAATATGGAATCATCTTTGTTGTGAGTGCATTTGAATACCTTTGTTGAGCTTGAACTTGCATTTGAAGCAAGCATTGTGAGCTTGAGTACTCTTGATGATGGTGAGTCACAATTTGAAACTTTGAGTGCACAATTGATCATTGTATGAGTAATTTGAACCTTATTGTGTGAATTTATGTTGAGTCTTATGCAGCACTATTTGTAGACATCCTTATTGAACAACTAATCTTGAGTTATACTTGAGGACAAGTAAAAGTTTAAGTTAGGGGTGTTGACGAATCTGAGATTTGGACTCATTTAGGGCTTTGTTTTGATAGTATTAGTGTCCTCAAATGCCTATTTTATACTCTAAACTGATGTTAAAGTGTTCATTTACAGCTAGGAAGGCTAAAGAACAAGGCAAGGACATAACCGGACAAAAAGGAACTAAAGAGCTAAAGAAGTGAAGAAAAAGCAATCTTGGAGATTGCTAAGACCACTCGGCGCACCACCGAGTGGCTCTTTAGCTCACCCAAAGTTCCAGCATCCCAACCCTAGGGAAGAACCAAGTTGGTGACAAAAATGGGCATTCGGCGGATCGACGATCGGTTCCGCGACAACAAATTGGATCGCCAAAAGTTATAGGACCTGAGATGCTGAAGGCCAATGCGAAATGGTGATGAAAGAAGACACTCGACGGATCGCCGATCGATTCGAGGAGGCGCGACTTAATCCGCCGAGTGGGCTTTCAGGCTTAATTTTGGGAAACTATAAATTGGATTTTAAATGTAATTTTGAGGAGCTCTCTCCCAGATATTACAATTCCCATTCTAGACTTAGAGTTTTCTCTTGATTTTTAAGTTCGAATTGTATAATTTTGGAGGATTTGGAAAGTGTGTCTTTGAATTTCATTCTTGGAAATCATTGTAAAGGTTTGGAGACTCTTACCCAGATCATAGCCAATGCATTTGGTAACTGTTTCTCTATTTTATGATGTGTGGCTACAACCCCAACTCTTGGGGTGTGATCATATGTTTATTTGTCTAATTATCGTACGGGTATTGTTGTTGGATGATGAAATTGTTGTTTAAATGTGGGTTTAATCATTAGCTGAGTTTTAATTTGTGAATTGTAGTTGCAAATGCAATTCTAATTTTGAGTTATTAGCTTGCTTGAGAAAGAGCCAAAGTTTTTGATTAATGATTTGTGGGTATTGGGTTAATATGGGTTCAGCTCGAGAGAATGAATCTTAAATCCAATCCTACCCATCTAGCTCGAGAGAGTGGATGTATTAAGGTTGTGGGCTGGTTATCTTGTTAAGCTTGTTGATGTTCGAAAGAAATCACTGGAGCCGTAATAATTGTTCGAGAGAAAACTATTGCGCTTAAAGTCCAACCTACCCACAATGTTTCAACAAATCATAGTTGAATTTCAATCACCCATATAGCATAATTAGCGTATAATCGATCACATCCCAAGAACTCCTCTCTATATTGTTATTTTCCCCTATTTTCATTATTGTTTCAGCTATTCATTACAAAACCAAACCCCCATCTGACATTCGTTGTCACCTTTTTAGATTTATTTGTATATTTGTGAGAATTTTTATTCCTATAACCGTTTAGAACATGTTTGTACTTCTTATTTGAATTTTAGACACGTACTGCTCCTTGTGGGTTCGACCCCAACTCTTCATTGGGTTTTATACTGATTAACGATCATTTACACCTAGAATGGGATGAGGTGTGTTTGAAACGTTACTAATCAGACACCATCAAGTTCCATGGTTTTGAGCGTTTCACAAGAGCTCGACCCCCTTATGTCCCAACTTGGGTTTAAGAGTTCTACGCGGCCTATGCAAAGGCTTTCCCAAGAAAAGGAAGGGCGTCATTTGGAAACCCTCAGATGAAATTGAGGTGCGAAGGAAGATAGTGTAGTGTCATGGAGGTGTTATTAATTTTTTCTTGGGCACGAAGGGCAACTAGGCCGATTTTTACAAGCTCCGAATGAAGTAGGGCTTTGGATGCACCTAAGATGTTTTTGGCACCTATGATTTCTTATATTACTCCTCCATGGATGGATGACGGAGTGAAGATAGAAAAGAAAGACATTAACATTGTTGTGTCGTATTGGTTTGGGTTTATACACAACAACCTCACACCGTCCTATAATGAATCTATCATCCAGCAGACGAATGTCCTATTGGTTGGCAATACTATTTACTGGGCAGAGATGCTCGTTGGTATTATTATTGAGGAGGAGATGCTAACGAGAGCCCATCGAGAGTAGACATCGCTTCCATTCCCAGTCTTGATCATTCAATTGAGTGAGGTTGTCGGAGTGTCATACCAAGAGAGGACAAATTTCAGAGTTACCGCTACCTCATCCAACGACATTCGGAGGATAGAGTCTGATTATTTGAGAGATGATGCAGCTAGGAGGAAGCTACCACCACCTGACACCACTCTGGTAGTGAATCCCACTTCTTTGAGGTAGGATGTTGCTCGTCCTGCTCCTTATGTGAAGCATTTCTAGTATCAATACCCCATCGACTATGCTGTCTACTTCTTCTACACCTTTCCCTGTGACTGTATCTACCCCTCATCACGACCTTTCTTGACCCAGACCTTGATCTATTATATGTGCAACTTTTCCCATTATGTGGATGCTAGGGCATCTAGGATAGAGAAGGAGATGTCCAAGATTATTGAAAAGGTCATTGAGGCTGTAATGTGCCCAGTTAAGGATAAGGTTGTGTTGCATATGACCATTCTAGCTTCGTATGGGGAGAGGTTAGACAACCTCACCGCTAGAGTAGAGGATACATAGAAATATGAGGGAAACACTACTATTTTGACTGAGTTTAGGAGAGACATAGCTACCCTTAGGGCTGATACGGACCAGCTGAGGTCTACTGATATTTACATGTTGTGGGGTGAGGTTCCCTAGCCCGAGATGCCCGAGGTTGTGCCTCCTACTTAGATAAGAACGAATGCACCTGGTAGGGTAGCTGAGCAGTTAATTGATGTTGATAATGAGGTTGGTGATGAAATAGTTGAAGAGATAGATAAGAAAGAGTGTATAAGAGCGAATGAGTAGGTGATTGTTGAGACCCTAGCGGAGCTGCAGGAGATGGAAGAGTCAATAGTGTAAGCGACTTTGGAGATCAAAGTTCTTCATACGCATAGCCTGTCAGGGGACCTTTCACTCATTTCTCCTCCCGTACTTGCATTTGGATAGCATTGAGGACATTGCTAAATTATTTTTGGTGGGGTGAGGGCACATGTGCCTATATTCCTCTTTTTGGATTGGAATTATTTTATTTCAGTATTATTTTTGAGATATTGTAGTATTTTGGTTTTCCTTATGAATTTTTTATTTTGGTTTCATTTTATCTTTCTATCCATTGTCCCTTGATTTTGGGTTGTGAAATGATTGAGGATTCTTGTGTTGTCATTATTGACATTTGAGGATCGATTAAGTCCAATATTGATGTCTTGTATAGTACTCATGATAAGAGATGTGTCTTGTGTTGAAATGGAAAGAATAAATCGGTGTGGCTTTACTTTTGAATGATCTTTTTTATTCTTGTGTTGACTAGCTACGTATTGATGTGAGCCTTGCAATAGACATTGAATGCAAGCTTCTTGATTTTGTAGAGTTGTTCTAAATGATTGTATTTGAAGTGCCATGTGTGGTGAGGTTCTACTTGAAAGCATGCTTGTTGATTCCTAGAATGTGCCTTGATAGTCTAATTGTCTAGCATTGGTGAATGTAAGAAATGATCTTGGGCAAAAATTTTAGAGGGAACCCAAATTTCCTATCTTATGTGGCTACCTTGTGAGGGTGTGCAACCATCTTGGCACCATTTGAGCCTAAACTGTTTGTTGTCAACCTTGTTGAAACATCTTGAACCAAATATGTCCCTAATTACTTCTCACTTATAAATCATTTTCTAAGCACTGGTTTGTATGAATAACCAACTTAGGCCAAAAGCTTAAGTTGGGGTGTAAAAATAAAGGAGAAGAGAAACTCAAGTGAAAGTAAGGAAAGAAGAGTGAGACTCAATCTTGAAGTTTGTTGTAAAAAGAAGGAACCCCTCCTTATAAAAAAACAAGGAAAAGAAATTGTGTGTGAGCAAAATCTTGAAAATAAAATGAAAAAGAAGGTTTTGATGAAATAAAAGGGGTGTCCAATAAATTGAACGAAAAATTGAGGTATGAGTCTCCAAGTGAAAAGAATGAAAAGAACTTGAGAAGAGGTAAAAATGAGTACAACAATGCTTTGAAAACGTGAAAATTAGTTAAAAGCCTATTTAGAAATGGATATCATTTCCAGCCTCCTAAACACTGGATTAATGGTATGTTTTCTCTCTCTAATTGTCTCTCATATTTGCTTACGAGAAAAACACAAGATATCGTAGGGATATCCGATGATTTTAAATATTTTAATTTGTGTCTCAAATTGATATTTATTTTGTAATATTTTATGTTTGGATAATTATAGCCCCATATATATATATATTCATATCCTGAGGTGGATTTATTAGTATTAACACATGAGTTTACATAAAAGATGATGACATATGTCGTAACAAGGTAAAAGAACATGTCCTCTTCTTCTATCCTGAATAATGCGTAGTGAGAATGTTTTCACCAGGCTATTATCATTATCATTATCATTATTATTATTATTATTATTATTATTATCATTATCATTATTATTATTATTATTATCATTATCATTATTATTATTATTATTATTATTATTATTATGATTATTATTATCATTATCATTATCATTATTATTATTATCATTATCATTATCATTATTATCATTATCATTATCATCATTATCATTATCATTATCATTATCATTATCATTATTATTATTATTATTATCATTATCATTATCATTATCATTATTATTATCATTATCATTATTATTATCATTATCATTATCATTATCATTATCATTATTATCATTATCATCGTTATTATTATTATCAATATTATTATTATTATTATTATTATTATTATCATTATCATTATCATTATTATTATCATTATTATCATTATCATTATCATTAGTATCATCATCATCATCATCATCATCATCATCATCATCATCTATTTACCCCCCGCCACAGGCCAATGAGCACGGCTTCCCATATGCCGGATAGCTTTGAAGACTAGCTCCTACATTCCTTCTTCTAGTTCCATCATCATCATCATCATCATCATCATCATTATTATTATTATTATTATTATATTTTCATCCAGTTTTCGGTATCTACATTGGATTTCAATTACATATGAATTCGCATAAAAAATGAGTACTTACCACTCCAATATATATTTAGTAATATAATATATGCTTTTAATATTTGTATATGATCCCTATTCATGGTTACACCAATAAATAGATGATGACATATGTCGTAACAAACATGGTTATCACAAAAAAAAATAGTTAAATAATATTCATCTTAATTTATCAGTTAGTCATGATTAAAAAAATAGTACAATTTGATATAACTGATGCAAATAAGTTTTTATCTCCTCTTAAATAATCATGAACATAATATATGTGCAACTTACAACACTTTTTGATTAGTTAGTAATTTGATATAAGTTTTCTATTTAATATTTTTATTTTGTGTCCTTTTGTAATATTTTATTTATTTTCTTATATTAGAAACTTTTTCCAATTGCATTGA
This sequence comes from Solanum chiquidenum, assembly GCA_029582725.1. Lineage (NCBI taxonomy): Eukaryota > Viridiplantae > Streptophyta > Magnoliopsida > Solanales > Solanaceae > Solanum > Solanum chiquidenum. Next base: position 49,181 of record JAJOOS010001346.1, on the reverse strand, counting down.
AAAGTCTTTACTAATCATCTTTAATTTAACTCCACTTTATGGGATGGTATTGGTCGGATGTTCCGAATGACAATATTAGATCATGTTAGTGAAAAATTACAAAATAACAGAATTACAAGATTACAATTGAAAATAAAATGAAAAAACAAAAATTTCTTTCGGCTGAGGCACGGATATCTCGCTCTTTTTAAGAAGATTCAAGCTCACTGCAGCAAATGTTCTTCACCGGTCCAGCAGTAGTCCTCTTGACTTGTCCCCTCCAGGATATAACAACCTAATCACAAAGTGCAACTCAACAAACTCTGGACAAGAGTTGAGTCCAAAGCTCCACAAAAAGAACACCTCCCTTCAATTAATAAGAACTCTCTTTTTTGACTAACTTTTTCACTCTATATTTTTCTTATGTGTATTAACCAAATTAAGACCACTACTATTTATAGTTGAGGAAGACTTCCTAGAAATACATAAGTAGATAATGGGGTAGCAAATAGTGAAGATAAATGGCCTTAGGAATTACATAGGTTACAAGGATAATGGAGGAATAAAGAATGAAGTAATGTGAAGGCAACCAATGCTCTAACGTGCAAATGAAAGTTGCACAATGGCCGTAACTCCAACGTTCACAGGAGAAATAACAATAAAGTCAAAACTGACAAAAAAATGTAATGCATCATATAACGGAGGATGTAATGCCACTTTTGTCACTTAAGACAATATGTAAGTAACTGTCCACTAATGGATAGAGTGACAATACACATGAAGCATTTTATTAATATTAAAAATGCTAAATTACTAACCATTACTAACAATTCCTCACTCATTTTAATATTAACTAAGAGAGTCTATCAATTGAAGGAAGACTACTATGCATAATGAAGGTGTGATCTGTATTGAACCTCCACTTAGTGAAACAATAACTTTTACTCTAGAGTCGTAGTGGTCTCAGACTTGAACTATGACTGCTTATGGACGGTAAACATAATAATCAATGTGTTGACATGAGCTTTAAAAGCCAGTACGTTACGACCTTGTATTATCCCGGTTTCATGAGTGCTTTTGAAAATAAGCCAAATTCTCATAGGAAGCGACCTACTTCCACACTAACACATGTGAAATATGTCGAGAGTGCTCATGTAAGCTTAACACTCCACCCATACGAGCTACAGATTTTCATTAAGAGTTTTGTGAACTCAACCTTCACAAATTACTACGGGAAACAATGCACTCATATCATAGGGAGGAAATTAAAAAAATCATGCATTTTTTTACAACAAGTCATTATATGATTAGTTTTTCTCTTTGAACCTGGTTATAAGATCTCTAGTCCCCAGGTTGGGTTTCCTCATTTATGACTCAAGGATTTATAAGCTTCAATCTCATCACCATCGATGTGCTCCATATACCTTTTCTCTTGTTAAGGCCTTAGTAAGAGGATCTGCAAATTTATCACAAGATTTGACATAATCAACATTAATGATACCATTTGTCAAATACGATCTTACATTACCGTGTTTCCTCCTTATAGGTCTGGATTTACCGTTGTAATAACGGTTTTGAACTCTACCAATCGCAACGATGCTATCACAATGAATTAAAATAGGAGAAATTGGTTTTTCAAAATAAGGTATTTGAAATAATAAATCTCTTAACCAATTCGCTTCCTCACTAGCTGAAGCTAAAGCAATTAGTTCAGCCTCCATGGTAGAGTTAGCAATTATAGTTTGTTTTTTATCTCCAACAAATAGCACCACCACCCAAAGTAAAGACATAACCAATGGTAGAACAGGAATCACCTGATAAAGTGTTCCAATCTGCATTAGAAAAGCCTTCAAATACAGCGGGATATTTTTTATAGAACAAACCACAATTTTTTGTTCCAATTAAATATCTCATAACTCTTGTTATAACATGTCAATGTTCATTACCTGGCTTGCTTGTAAACCTGCCAAGTACTCCCACTGCATATGCAATATTAGGTCTAGTGCAACCAGTCACATATCTCAAACTTCCAATTATGCTAGTATATTCCTTTTGATTTATTACATCATTTTCAGTTTCAACAGGAAATAAGTGAACACTTGAATCAAAAGGAGTTACAACATGCTTGCAATCATGAAAGTTATATTTTTTCAAAATTTTCTCAACATAATGTGACTGGTCAAGGAAAATTTCATTACATGTTCTTGTTATTTTTATTCCAAGAATAAAATTTGACTCACCAAGATCTTTCATATCAAAATGATTTCTAAGAATATTTTTAACTTCATCAATATCATTCATGTTAGAGCCAAAGATCAATAAATCATCAAAATATAGACAAATAATGACATGTGAATTATCCCAAGACTTATGATATATGCACTTATCACACTCATTTGTTTTGAAACCATTTTCAATTATGCAGGAATCAAACTTTTCATGGCATTGCTTAGGTGCCTGTTTCAAGCCATATAGGGATTTAGTAAGTTTACACACTTTGCTTTCTTGGCCTGCTTCAACAAAATATTCAGGTTGATCCATATAAATTTCCCCATCTAGGTCTCCATTTAAAAAAGTTCATTTTTAATCCATTTGATGAATTTGCAAATCAAAAATTGCAGCCCTAGCAATTAAAAGTATTATGAATGTAATTCTTGTTAACGGTGAAAATGTATCAAAAGATTCTAGGCCTTCTAGTTGTTTAAAACCTTTTGCAACTAGTCTAGCCTTGTATTTATCAATAGATCCATTCGGTTTCAACGTTTTTCGAAAAACCCATTTACAACCAATAGTTTTACAATCCGGTGGTAAATCAACGAACTTCCAAATTTTATTAGAAATTAGTGATTCCATTTCATCATTTACAGCCTATTTCCAAAAGATAGAATCATGTGAAGATAATGCTTCTTTCAAAGTGAGAGGGTCATCTCCAACATTAAACACATAAAAATCAGGATCAAAATTTTTTTCTACTCTAGATCTTTTACTTCTTCTTAACTCAAAATCATCAATTTCTTATTTTTCAAAGTAGAAGTAGAAGAACTAGGTAGTGACAAAATATTTTGTTCAATCCTTTGACCCCCACTATTTTTAGAATCAAAAGGAAATTTATTCTCATGAAAAATAGTATCACCCGATTCTATTATAATATTGTCTTCAAGATTAAAAAATTTATAGGCTGTACTATTTGAAGCACAACCAAGAAACGCACAAGTATAACATTCTTACCCAACTTTGTAATTTTGGGATCCATTAGCCTCACAAAGGCTAGACAATTCCAAACTCTTAGATATCCCAAACTTGGCTTGTGAGCTTTCCACAATTCAAAAGGTGTCAATTTAGACTTTTTATGAGGCACACGATTCAACACATAACAAGCAGTTAAACTAGATTCACCGCCATAAATTTAAAGATGCATGTGACTCAATAAGCATGACATTAGTCAATTCAACCAAAGTTCTATTTTTCCTTTCCGCTACACCATTAGATGAAAGAGAATAAGGAGGAGTAGTTTCATGAATTATTCTCAATGATCTAACAAAAGAATTAAACTCATTTAACTCATATTCACGGCCTCCATCACTTCTAATTCTTTTTATTTTTCTACCGAACTGATTTTCAACCTCATGGAGATCAGTTTTAAAATTTTTAAAGGCATCACTTTTATTTTTCATCAAGTAAACATATGTAAACTTAGAAAAATCATCAATGAAAGTGATAAAATACCTATTACCTCGCGAGTTAAAATTTCCCCAAGTTCACAAATATCAGTATGAACTAATTCTAACAAATCAGTTTTTCTTTCAACTTGAAAATGAGACTTTTAGTGATTTTGGCTTTACAACAAGCCTCACACTTTTCAAAATTCTTTTTAACCATTGGGGTTAATCCTAAACTACTGATAATTCCAACATAATGATCATTAATATGACACAAATGAGCATGCCAAAAATTGGTAGAAGAAAGCATATAAACAGAAGTAGAAACTTTAATCATTTCAACATTCAGTTTAAACATCCCATCACAAGCATACCCCTTCCCCACAAAAATACCCTTCTTCACAATTACATATTGATCAGATTCAATAATTTGTCTAAATCCTACTTTATTAAGAAGAAAACTAGACATCAATTTTTTTCTCATGGAAGGAGTATAGAGTACATCTTTCAAAGTTAATACCCTTGCGGAAGTAAAACAAAGTTCGACATCTCCCATTCCAAGCACTTGAGTTGTGTGAGAATCACCAAGCATGATGGTTTTGGGCTCCTCAAAATGAGTATATTTTTTAAACAGTCTTTGTCATAGCAGACATGACGGTTTGCACCAGAATCAGCCCACCATCCATTAACACTCTCAACCATGTTTATGTTAGTAATCACCGCCACAAAAGGTTCTTCGGTAACGTTTGCCTGAGGGTTAGGACCACATTTCTAGAATCTGGAAAATCGAACAATATGCTCAATCTTGCCACAAACAAAGCACGGTCCCTTATCTTGAACTTGTTGATTTTGTGCTTGGTTATTTTCACCATTATTTTTATTGGGAGGTCTACCATTATTTTGCTTGAATTTTTTCTTCTTAGGCTTCAAAGAAGTATTTTTGTGAGATTCAGGAGTAGCATTATTTGAAGTAATTAAATTTACCTTCGTTGTGATGTTGCTCTCTTCTGTTTGTAAAAGTGCATCTTGGCCCCTTGCCTTTTCTTCCATACGTATTTTCACTATCAACATCTTAAGAGAGGTTTTCTTTTGTTTGTGGCGCATAGTTTTTTGAAATTCCTTTCAAGAAGGTGGAGGTTTATCTACTATGCCACAAACAATAAGGTTATCTCCAATTTTAACCTCCTCGGACCTGAGCTCTCCAACAATCATTATAAAGTCTTGAGCTTGGTTTACCACTGATTTATTGTCCACCATTTGAAAACGGAAAAATCTACTAGCCGCATATTTTTTCGCTCCAGCCTCTTCGGTATCATACTTACTCTGCAATGCTTCCAAATTTTCTTTGCACCAGAGTAATTTCTATAATAATAATCATAAAAATTATCAGATAGACAATTAAGAATATATTACCGACACTTATAGGAATCACCATCGTACTTTTCCACTTTCTCTAGATGAGAAATAGCTTTATCATCATTCATAGAGGTGATGTCTTCTTTATTAGGATTCTTCTCAGTTAACACATAAGAAACATTGAGAAGACTTAAGTAGAAAAGTACTTTACCCTTCCATCTCTTGAAATTGTTACCATTGAATCGAAATGGCTAGTTAAGGTCTCCCATATTGACATCCGCGGTTTTTTCAATTGTAGCCATTATGAATCTCCTTAAAATTGTTAGTGAAAAATTATAAAATAACAGAATTACAAGTTTAAAATTGAAAATAAAATGAAGAAATAAAAATCTCTTCAAGATAAGGCGCGGATATCTCGCTCTCTTTAAGGAGATTCAAGCCCATTGCAGCAAATATTTTTCACCAGTCCAGCAGTAATCCTCTTAACTTGTCCCCTTCAGGATACAACAGCTTAATCACAAAGTGTAACTCAACAAAATGAAGAACACCATTATTTATAGTTGAGGAAGTCTTCCTAGGAATAAATAGGAAGATAATGGGGTAGTAAATAGTGAAGATAAATGGTCCTAGGAGTTACATAAGTTACAAGGATAATGAAGGAATAAAGAATGAAGTAATGTGAAGGCAACCAATGCACTAACGTGCAAATGAAAGAGTTGCACAACGGCCATAACTCCAACGTTCACAGGAGGAATAATAATAAAGTCAAAACTGAAAAAAAATGTAATGCGCCATATAACAGAGGATGTAAAGCCACTTTTGTCACTTAAGACAATATGTAAGTAAGTGTCCACTAATGGATACAGTGACAATACACCTGAAGCATTTTATTGATATTAAAAATGCTAATTTACTAACAATTACTAACAGAACCCACTGGTAAGATCAAGTTTTGTATTTAATAGTTTTCACTAAATTTTAGCTAAAATCTCAATTCATTTATATTAGGTTGGTTATTTCCTTTTTATTTTCTTAATAGATCTAATGTATTACAATGGAATCTATCACCTATTTTACCAGTACAATCCCTAAAAAGCAGTATGGGGCAATATTGTTTGGGCTCATTTAGTATCCATTGACATGATTAACTGGATCATTTCCCTGGGCATGTGACCATTTCTCAAATTTGCAATAATGCAAGATATTTTATTATCTGAAGTGGTCTTTTGTATGATATTATTATGACAAGAAAAATATAGAGCTAATTTGTGAGTGTTAATATGATGACAGGTTGATGTTGAAGTTATATTTTCCTTTTCAAGCTTAGAAAATGCAGAAGAATTTGATCCTAGTTGGGCTGATCTTTATGCCCATGATGTATGTGCCATTAGGGGTTCGATAGTTCAAGGAGGACTTGGTCCATTTGGACTCCTAACATTGTCTTCTAAAAATTTGGAAGAGTATACACATGTATTATTCATAGTGTTTAAGACCCAAGATAAATACAAGATTTTCATGTATTCTGATGCCTCAAAGTTTATCTTTTGATCACCTTTTTTTTTATCAAGTATTGTAGTGAGATCCCTCCCCTTAAACATGAGAGATCTCAGATTTAAACTTTGAAAATGAAAAAATACTCATACAAAATGCTTTGCATGTTTAACGGATCTTATGTGATGCGAATTTAAGTTAGTTGGGCCAATGAATTCTGAATATCAAATAATTATAAACATAAAAAGTGTTGTTATCCTTATGCTTTTCCAATAAGATAACGTTGCCATTTTATTTTATTTTAATTTGATAGGTCAAGCGTAGAAATCATCCAAAGATGTATAAACCATCTTTTATCGGATATATTGATACAAATCTAACTGATAAAAGATTGTCGCTACTGAGTTTGGTAAGCTTTCTTTGGCACTTTTTTCATATCAAATGCACTCAAAACTCATAATTTCAACTCATTTTTCTTTTGTGTTGTGTTGACAATTGATTGATTTTTTTTTCAGATTGATCACTATGTGGTTGAAAGTTATAGTGATGGTGGAAAGACATGCATTACATCAAAAGTTTATCTAGCTATAGCCATCTATGGTGACACATTTGTTTGATTTCAACAATGGTACTGACACAGTCAAAATTGAGACTCTTGATGCATGGAACATGGCCAAATCTAAAGATAGATTTAAAACATAAGTGCTTTCAATTTTTCTTTCTCTTTGTGTGTTGGCATTTTTTTCGACGAGAACTTGTACGAATTTTCTATGTCTGGTAAACCTTGAATACATCTTTTCTATTAAACTGAATTAATAACGCTTAATATAGAGTGCAAATTATCTTTCTACTGAGTTCTTATTTCATATCAAAGTACACAAATATTTACTTATTCCTTGTGTATATATATGAATTGTAGACAAATAAATGATTTCTATACATGTAACTCAATGTAATGAAGTCGAGAATTTCTCCAGCTAGGAGGAAAGGATTGAGTTGGAAGGCATATTTACAAATAATGTATGGTTTGAACTCTGGAGTCGAGTCCATATGCCTATTTTACTATTTAGGTCCAATTTGTTTAATCCTTGGATGAAAAGTTTTATTAGAGAAAAAAATTAAGATTGAACGGAAAAGGGAAAATACATAAAAAAAAAACCTGAACTTGGCACGAAAACTTACTTTAGTACTTAAACTTTACGGGTAATTATTTACCCCCTAATCTCTTTTCAAGTGAATTTAATATCACCCTAACAGCTGACGTGGCAAGTCAAAAAATTTACTGCGCGTAAATATAAAAAATTAAAGAGAAAAGAATAAGTGGGCCCATTTTTTTCTTTTTAGCCAATAATCTTTTTTTCCTTCATTTTCCTCACACCCCACCACCCCTCTCGCCTTCAACCACCATTTGCACCACCTCTTTCTTCTTCGTTGAACCCCCCATTTCTTTAATTTCTCCTTCTTCGAAACCCCCATCTCGACCCTATTTCTCCTCTTAGAAGCCTCACCCTCTTTCTTTCTCTTCAGATCTGCCGCCTCAACCACCACTGCATCGCCCTTTTCTTCTTCTTCATTGAACTTTCCATCTTCTTTCTCTTTCTTTGAACTGCCCCCACCCCACCTCCTTTTCCTTTGGATCCGTAAAAGGGTGTGATGAATAGGGAAAAAATAGAAAAGCCAACAATTTGTTCTTGCTTCAAAATTATTATTTATGATAGTGTTTGAATGTGATGAACTTGAAGCTCTTTTTAATAGAAAAATTATAATTTCTTCATTTCAAATTAAATTTCCAGTCATTATTTATTGTCTTAAAAATTGAATGTGTTTTTGTGAGAATGATTTTGACATTTTGGATCAATCTTTCAATTGTGATCGAATTTGTTCAATTGCAATCGTGATTGAGTTGAGGAACAGGGATCTTATTTTTTGAATTTTTTTTTGCTTTCTAAAATTATGAATAAATAAAAAGAAACAAAAAAATGAATTAAAAAAGTAAAAATTAAATAATGTTCTACGTAGCATTGATGTGGCAATGATGTGGCGCTGACATATCAATGACGTGGCGCGTGTGAAATGCACTTGCCATTGTGAGACTGGTATTATAATTTTAGGGTGATATTAAATTCACTTGAAAAGAGATTAGGGGGTAAATAATTACCCGTAAAGTTTAAGTACTAAAGTAAGTTTTCGTGTTAAGTTCAGAGTGGTTTTTATGTATTTTCCCTAAATAATGAATATATAAATGTTGGAGCCAAAATTATCGTCATGCCAAAGTACATAAACATTATACAAAACCTTGACACAAATTCCAAAGTACATAAACATTATACAAAACCTTTACACAAATTTCAAAGTACATAAACATAATACAAAATATTATACAATCTTGCAGACACTTGTCATGCCTTTCAAACAAAACAATGGTAGAATCTAATTACAAACTGTACTCTTTGTGGAAAGACTATATGAAAGTCAAGTACTTCCACAATATGCATCCTATCAAAGTTCAATGGAGTAGAGGACAACCTCAAAGCTGGAAAACACTTTGTTATCATTAAGAAAGAGGTGGATAAAAACATCACGTGGAACGTAGGAATAGGAGATGTGGATTTTTAGTATGACAACAGGACTAAAGTTGTGTCCTTTATATCTCATGTCTCCTGAAAATGAACTCCAACAACAAATCAGTGTCAAGGATATATGCATGTCTACAATGATAGAATGTGGGAATAGGACAAGTTACAGTTTCAAAGAGATGAAGACACTAAAGATAAGATTAGAATGCTCAATGTTATTTTGAATAATAATAAGAGAGACAAAGTCATTTGGATCCCTAACACCAATGGTAACTTCACTATCAAATCCTCCTGGAAGACTTTTACACAGCAGAATAACAGTAATAGTTAATAGTTTCATAAAAAAAACATTTGGCATAAATATATCCCCTATAAGATCTCTTTCCTCAACTGGAGAGACATTAAAGATAAATTGTCCAGATTTGAGATTCAGATTGAACCTATTGCTATTGTTGTAACTACAACAATATGGATCCTATCATAGAAGACATTAATCACATGTTCAAAGAATTTGGAGTTTTTTTGCAGGTTTGGTTGAAATTGAACACACCAGCAGGAGCTACAAGATGATGTTACTCAACTGGTGGAACTACAAGTCCCACAACATCTTTACAACCTATATAACCAAGATTAATCTTCCTCTAACCATGCATAGTGTGGGGAGCTATGAAAATCAAGATGCAGCAAAAAGTTTGAAAACTTGAGGGTATCCTAATTTCATAGAATCAAAACTAATGTTTTAAATACTCTCGTGCAGGTTCTAAAAATAATTTTAGAAGAGATAACCTAGGAGAGGAATGGTCACAACATGCAGAGCTTGTGAAGAAATCATTGAGCAGTGAATTTCAAGAGTTGTCAAATAGATCCAAAACTCCCCCTCACATTGTTAAGTTGAATAGTGATGGGAGTTGTTATGTGGAGGAGTAGTAGTAGTTAGAAACAACAAAGAAAGTATTATTTTTGCTTACTCTATACCACTGGGATCAGGAACATCTAACATGGCAGAGGCGACTTCAATGTTGTTTGGCATAAAATGGTGTGTAAATAATGGACATAGTGTGATCATGAGAGAAACTGACTCTCTCATTATTACCGGCCAAATGCATTATAAGGGGATGTAAAGTTCCTTGGTGATCAATGAAATCCAAGAGTTAGTTATAGAGCATGGATGTAAAATCAATCATTGTTTTGAAAAGCCAATAGACCTGCTGATAAGTTGGCCAACATGAGCCATAATTTTGAGTCAATCATGTCTTCAAATCTCATGACGATCTTCCCAGTCAAGTAAAGAGACTAGTTGATATGGACATATGAGATATGCACTCCTTCAGAATAAAAAAAACAAACCATCCAGTACTAACTATGATTCTCCATAGGTTTTGTTTATATAGTCACACCTTAGGCTAGGAATAGCTTAGTTAACTCCCCTCAACGATCATGTAAAAAATTTGGTATGCCAAATTCAACTTGTAAGTTTTTGCACATCTTCAATGATCAATGGAGATTTTGGAAAATAAAAAGTTGGGCCTATCTTTTTCCTTTTCCTATCTATTAAACACTTGTATTTACTCTTTCTTTTCCACACGTACTTGATGAGTTTCTTTGAGAGAAGTATCAAAAATGCCTCTAAACTTGGGCTGAATTATTAGTTCCTCCCTCAAACTATTGATAGCCGTAAAAACACCCCTCTACTTGACTAATTAAACTTAAATACACCTCTAGAAAATTTCTCTCAAAAAAAGTAGCTACAAATCATCAAAGGAATGAAATGGTTAAGTGAAAGAAAATAAAGAAATTTAATACTGCAATTACAACTTCTGAATGTACCTTGCCATATGAATTACCTTCATTTATATATTGTGTTTCAATTTGATAAGAATAAGACTCTACATGTGGAATTACATTGGGTATATTGTTGTTGTTGTAATTTGAGAGAATTCGTGACAAAAAGTATAAGTGATTTCTTTTTTAATTAGTGTAAAAAAATTTATGTTTCATGAGTATACATATTTTTTTTCTCTATTACGGTTCCAGCCGTACACATATGCTCTTTCTATTTCTTCCTAAATATCTTATAAGATGTGATATCATTAGAAATTTAAATTATCAGAGAATTTGTATTCGTTGATCTATTAAGTATTTCAATTAATCACCTGTGATCTAAATATCTTATGTTATGATAAATTAGTATAAGTGGTTTACCCTATAAAAGTTTGGACTTTAGAGATAAAACATATTGCCCAGTCAATATTATAGGAGAAAAATTAGCCAATTTTTTTCCACAAAATAGATAAATCTTAGATTAACTTTTAGTTCCTGAATTTATATAACAATATCAACCTTATTTTTTACTATTCTATTGGTTGAGTGTATCTTCCTAAATTTTATAATAACAATCTCATAAGTAGTTATTTTTCGTTATTCTGTTGGTTGATTCTATCTCTATGTTTTTCTTTATAAATACTTTTCACATATTTTCAACTTCTTCTTCAGATTTTTCTCAATCCAAGTTAGATTAAAAAGGAAGAATTTTTTTCTGTCAAAATGGAATTCTTAAGAAAGAGTTGTCTTTGTGTTTTTTTATTTGTCGTATTTTTTTTGCAGTAATGACGGTAATGCTTCACATCAAGAATTTAGGAGGTTACAATCCTCTTTGTTGATGTGATTTATGAAAGCATGAAATCATTTTTGATGTGAGGGCACTTAAATGCTTTTGTTGAAGCATGGTTTTGCATTACTAGATAGCATGAGTGAGTTTGAGCTTGTATTGATACCGACTAGTCATCATTTGAAGCTTCTTGAGCATGACTAGGATATTGCATATACTTGTTAGTAGTCTTGTGGTAACACTTGCATGTTATCTTACATTAAGAACTGTTGTACACACCCTTGTTGAATTAACTAATTGTGTTCTTGATTTATTTGAGAACAAACAAAAGTTTAAGTTGGGGGTGTTGATGAGTGGTAGATTTCCACTCATTTATAGCCTTTTTAGTTCAACAATAAGTATTCTCAATGCCTATTTATGTCCTATTCTGATGATATTTTGATATTTTGCAGCTATGAAAGCTCAAGGACAAGGCAAAGATGAATACATGCAAAAGAGACCAAAAACATTTAAATTAAAGAACTACAAACTTCCAACTAGTAGTCGCCTAACAAAAAGGGCGAATCACCCAATTGGCCAGACCTCGCCCAAGTTGACAGTGTTCACAATTGAAAATATTCAAGGCACGTCGGCAGACTAAAGTTGAAATGGTGATTCACCAAAGTAAATTGGGCAAGCTAAAAGTTCCATCACCGAAGGTGACAAACTCCTGAGTAAAAATGAAAGTTAAATAGGCAAATAGGGTGGTAATCACCGATCCAGTGAATGTGAAAGACTGACTCAATCGAGTTCGTCAACTGAGGTTCAAACATCTGAAACCTGAAGTAAAAGAAATGTGAGCTAAAGAGAAAACTGTGATTCGCCGAACATGTTAGGCGAGCCCGATTAATGTCGTCGTACAGGTTGTGCATGAAAATTTGGACTTATTTTGGGGAAACTATAAATAGCCACAAAGAGAGAGAAAATAGAAGTTTTGGATGTTTTGATGATGCAGAAAAAAAATTAAATAAAATAGACCTCTTAATTTTGGAGGTTTTCAAGCACCCTTTTAATTGGAAATTGAGGGTTAAAATTGAAGTGGGTGTTGAAGATTATTACTTAATATCAACACATTTATGATTGGTAACATCATAGGTATAATTTCTTTTATTTTTATGATGCTTGGCTAACACCCCAAATCTAGGGGTGTGATTATGGGGTTGAGTGTTAATTTAATTTAGTTGGTCTTGTAGTTTGCTCTATTTTATTACTGTTCATCCATGAATTTAGGTAATTCATGTGTTAAGGTTGCAAACTTAATTCTAGTCTAGATCTTCAATTGGAGCTCGAAAGAGATCAATTGAAGTGGGTAAATAACTTGATACATGCAATTTAGGTTTGATTTCTATTATTTGCTCGAAAGAGAAATTGTGATTCAATTCAAGTTGCCAAATCTGCTCAAAAGAGAGATTTTTGAAAGGTAGTGTGTTGATTTGCAATTCACATAGCTGAGACGTATATGAGATTCTATGATATGATGTTATGAGATTGAAAGAAGGGGACTCAGCCTATCCATGAATGTTCATCACTATAGAGCAAGGCAATTATCCCCATGCGATATTAATTTCAAATCCTCACACTTCTAGATTACTTGATAGTTACTTAATATTTTGAAATTCTTGTTTTATTGTGACTACTGATAACCAAACCCTTTTCATAAATTTGGTGGAATAATTCATCCACTTGTCTTTACCACTACAAATGAATGACTTTACCATCCAAATTTCTTGATAGAATTCTCCGTGCTATATCATTCACTGTGGGATTCGACCCCGACCTTTTATTGGATATTTTTATTGACGACGACCGGTTACACTTTTAATTGGGTTTGAAGGATAGTTTGAGCGTTATCAATTATCACAAGTACATTTATTTTTATAAATTTTTATTGTGTTTTTGAGATAATGAGTAGCTAAATTTCATAACTAGGATTGTGGGAACCATAATGAAATTATCCAAGTAAGTTAATGTAAAAAGTGATTCTTGAATGATTTTTATGCATGTACTGTTAATCTCTTTGTTTTAATTTCTTTTTAACGATGGCCGACCTTAGAACCCGCCTTATTCTCATTGCCCGATCCAGGAAGTAACAAATGGGAAAAGAGATTAATCAAAATAGATTTGACGACTACCACCGAAATCTAATAGCTTGAGCCACCTCTATGAAAGATAATCAGAGATTAAGAGTAAGGGTTAGTAAAGCAGAAATCCATAGACCGACCAAGTTGCGTGGTGAAATTCTCTATTTGGATGACCAATCACTTAGGATCGGAGATACATAACTTACCGATCTTGCATGCTAAAAATTGAAATAGATCACTAGTACGATATTCTTGCTATGTTATGAAATCATGGGGAACAGTACATTCCTAGTTACTTTTAATCTATCTATATCTCTATATTACCTTAAAATCATGAACTCCTAACTTGAATGTTAAATTACTATAATATCCATAACTTAGATTGTAATTTTTTTGATGAGTTATGACTTTTTCGATAAGTTGTGACTTTTTCGAAAGGATTGTATTTTTTGATGAGTTGTGACTTCTCCAAAGAATTTTGACTTTTTCAATAAGTTTTGACTTTTCCAAAGAATTGTGACTTTTTCAATAAGTTGATATTTTTCCAAAGGGTTGTGACTTCTCGAAAAAGTCAAGATTTTTCAGATAAGACACAAACAAATTTTGTTCATACTACCCTTTGTGGGGCTTCCTCTCCTTTTTCAACCACAATTTTTTGAATCTTCTACTCTTCTTCTTGAATTTTAAATTTTTTTGTGTGATTTATTGTCATTGCGTGAGTTCGAAGTTTAGCGGAATATGAGGTACAACTATTCTGATGAAGTAAGTCATTCTATCCTAAGTGGGTATATGCCATAACCTCGAGTACTTGAGGAAAATAATTTTGATGATATAATAATATTTGTTGTCTAAATATATACATTAGTATGTAATGTTCCAATATATGAAGTTAACAAGATGTAGTCTAAATTATTATTTTTTATCAATAATTTCTCTTGAGATGTAGATATATGCTTCTGAATATCTTTTCCAAAATTTAGAGAATTGTGACGATTTAAATTTGATGCTTAAGACAAAACACTGACTTTATTTATCAATGTTACTTATGTGATTTAAACTCGCTTGAAGTTTGCTTCAAAATAATTATTACTATATAAACATTGCCCTTTTATTTTACTTATTTACTATTTCTTAATATTTCAGTATTTTAGACGAAGAAAAGTTTATATGACTTGTAACAACGCCAATTGAAGTTTGTATTAGTTTAATTTTTATTATTTATTTAATAGTTAATTTTATGAGATAAATATTTTCATTAATGCAAATATATATTTATAATTGGGTATGTATTTGTATTTAAATGTAAGTATTATATATGTCAGAAATGTATTATCAAGTTAACAAGATCTTCTAACTTCAAAACATATTATTTTAAAATGTTCCGAGTTTTTTTTAATAAAAAAAACTCACAACAAATGTGAAAATATGTGAATATATAAAATGTAGTTGTTCTCTTCACATGTTCATATTACATCTAAATAATTTAACGTGGAATAGACATGCAAAGCACATCTGGTTAGATGACAAGAAAAATACAAAGTGAATATTGTTTATAAGGTAATATTAGTGAAATAAGACTAATTACATAATTGTACCTCATCAAATTGAAATAAATATATACATTAATGTATTTAACTAATAAAACATTTCATTGACCATCTTCATATATAGGTTTGCGTGAATAAGAGATATATATGACGATCCACGTTGAACATTCACAAAAGAATCTGCAATATTATTTTTTTGCTAAGATTATTATTCAAATATTCGCTTAAATAAGCAATACTATTTACTAAAACATATATTTTTGGAATTGATAATCATGTGCAACGCACGTGTCAAAAAACTAGACAATATATATATATATATATATAAATAATTTCACTTAAAATAAAGATAAAGAGTGCACATATAAAATGAACAATAATATATATATAAATATAAATATAAATAATTTCATTTAAAATAAAGATAAAGAGTGCACATATAAAATGAACAACAAAAAGATATACATTCCACCTGAATTTATCAATAATTATTCTTAAAATCGATAGTATTTTTTTGTCTAAATAAGATGCTTAAAGAGATATATAAAGTAACTTCGATTAATGCTCTATTGAACATCTTTCTTAAATATGGATAGAGTTTCCCAACCTCGTTCGGACATTATGATTATGAAATAAATAAAACAATGTTCGAAGTTTCAACACTTTAAAATAAATAAAGGAGTGTTCAATATAGATTCTTTGAACACGTTTCAATTCGCTAACCAGAACAATAAATAACATCTTCTTTATCATTAAAAGATTAGATTAAGAAAAATCTTGACAATTTACTCAAAATATTGTTCGTTTCCTTCATCAAATTTGTGGTGCTAAAATTCTGAATTTGATCGTCAAACAATGTATCATCTATATTTGTCACAAAAGTATTTGCAACTTCAATTTTATCTTCATTAAGCAATAGTAATCAATATGTTGTTGTTTGTTGTGTGCTTTTCTTCCTGATTAGTTCGAGTGCAGTTCTGTTCTCCCAAGTCCTAAAAATATTTTATGTTATGCTCTAGGTACAAAAGGTTGTCTGTGTTGTTCTAAAATATCTCCTTTCATGTTAGAAATAAGAAAATGTAGATTTTGTCTAATGGTATAAGATTAAAGTACAAAACAACAAACTTGAATAGAATATGCATAAAGATGAACCATTTTCTGATTAATAAAAAGAGAAGCAGAACACAATGCTTGTTCTTTATTCACAATGGAAGGGAGGAAACTTGTATTGTACCATTGGCTTTAATAATACAATGGTTTTGTATTATTAAAGATAAGCATATTAGCTAAAAGAAGACGAAAATTTATTTTTGCTGATTACGACTTAGCTTTGTGTACTTGATGACATTTTGCCTCCCATTCTTCAATTTGTTCCTATGGTAATCTTAATTTCGGGCAACAAAAGTATCTAAATAAGCACTTTGATAGCATCTAGATCATTTTTCATTTCTAAAACTAGGGGAAATATGAGCTTCACTTAAGAAACATGAAGAGTTTGTCAACTTCTAAAGTTCTTGTTTTCTATATGACCTTATAGAATATCATTTATGAAATTTTTGGTGATACAGATTTTCTAGAAGCAACTTTTAAATGCTTTCCGTGTAAAAAAGCTGACGTGCATAAGTAAATTCTCTCCCGTTCTAGCATGAAGGGTTGACAACCAGTTAGGAAAGCTGAAAGCCATAACTCTATGTTCCATACTTGCTTCAACACCTTGTGTCATATCTATATCTTCTTTGTAACCTCAAACATATAATCTGTATTTTTTATGCACGTCGTCCTTTTCCTGTTTTCAAAAATTCTTCTATTCTATTCCCTTTAGGCATTGTGTGTTGGGCTATTTTGTACATGCACCAAAGGATTGGTGTTGTCAAAAATATAATATTGACAAGGGGGTAATTTCTTCATCATCTGGACTTGAAATCTTCAAGTCATGAAAAATGTTACTTTTCTCTTCCTTTCAGGCATTGTGTGATGAGTTGTTGTGTAGATTAAACAAAGAATTTGTGTTGTAAAAAATGTGATATTGACAAGGGGTAATTTCTTTATCATATGGACTGAAAAATGAGTACTCTTAGTGCTATAAGTTACATGACTCTGTAAAGATTTGTCAGAGTACTCTGCCACAAAAGAAACATATGAAGTATCCTGGTGGGCATTGTATTAACTGGTAAAAGGAGGTACAAAGTGGGAAAAAGGAGGTAATATCAGTTGCATTTAAACTTCTAGTTACCTAAAAAACATGAACTCCCTAACTTGAATGTTAAATTACTATAATACCCCCAACTTAAAATACCCAATTTATTATATATTCTATATTTAATATTATATTTATATACACTATATTATATTAAAAGTATAGACCTTTTCACATTGATGGGTAGTGACTTTTCCGAAGGGTTGTGACTTTTTTTATAGAGTTGTGACTTTTTCGATGAGTTATGACATTCCTGAAAAGTTGTGATTTTTCTAAAGGGTTGTGGCTTATCTGAAAAGACACGATAAGGACCTTTTCATACTATCCTTTGTTGTCTATAAATAGAGGGTGTTTATCACACTTTTAAACTACGAATTTTGTAGGTTTTCTATTCTTCTACTTAAAACAAGGAAGATTGTGAGAGTTGTTCGATTATGCAATTACAATATTTTTTTGTGGGTAAATTAGATAGATCAATAAAAATTGATGCAACAAGGAGAATGAAATAACTCAACTTCAAACGAGAAGAGTATCGTGATAATTAATATGCACTCCTTTTCATAACCATAAAATATACTTTTGCAGCAACTCTTACTTGACAAGAAGTTCGATGATTTTTCGCTGCACAAACTACAACTTGGTGTTCAGAATCTGAAAAGTCTCAAACTGTTGGAGAAAAAGTATTTGATCAAAAACTTGTTTGAAGAATCCAAACTACATTTAATAAGTACTCTTTCATTTTCAATTTATTTGTTGTACTTTTATTTTTATTCAGTTTAATATAAAATCTTCTTTTTTCTTGGGATGAGGACGCATCTTTAAGACCACAAAGTTAAAAGACATTTTTATATATTCTACATATGATCCTTTAATTAAAAGTCTTCTTTATTTTTTAAAATTTCATATCAAATTAAAATTAGACCAATCTATATTTTTGTATATTTTTTTTATCTTCTATATTACCTTAAAAGAATGAACTAATAACTTAAATGTAAAATTATTATAGTACCCCCAACTTAAAACACCAAATGTAGTATATCTTCTATATTTTATATTGTATTATATTTATTTATGTGTATTATATTATATTATATTAAAGGCAGACAACTTTTCACATTGAAGGGTTATGACATTTTTGAAGAGTTATAACTTTTCTTATGAGTTGTGACCTTTTGAAGGGTTGTGACTTTTCTATAGGGTTGCGACTTTTCCGAAGAGTTGTGACTTTTCCGAAAGGCTGCGACTCCGAAGAGTTGTGACTTTTCCGAAGGGTTGCGACTTTTTCGAAGAGTTATGACTTTTCCGATGAGTTTTGACCTTTCTGAAGGATTGTGACTTTTCTAAAGGGTTGTGACTTCTTTTTGATAAGGCACCACAAATAATTTTTCATACACTGCCCTTTGTTGGCCGAAAAAAGAGGGGCTTCATCAAATTTTTAAACTACATTTAAAAAAAATATTATTATTATTATTATTCTTAAAACACTCAATTTAGTATATTTTTTATGTTTTCTATTCTTCTCTTATTTTAATCTATATTTTTTATGTTTTCTATTCTTCTCTTCTTAAAACCTCGAGTTTGATTTACAAACGTTGACAATCTCAAAGTTCAGTAAAATAAGAACACTCCATAACATGAATATTAAATTAATCTAATACTCCAGCTAAAACATCCAATTTAGTATATCTTCTATATTTTATATCAATATTTATTTATATTATATTATATTAAAAGTAAGAACACCTACAAAACAATAATAACAAAGTAATGCACTATGGGGAAGGGAGTAGAAAGTTTATTTAAGAGGTGTACCTAAGAGATTTTAAGAGTGACTAATTTTTTATTTAGAAATATTCTTATTATTTTTAAAAATAGTGTGGTACATGGTTTGATTTTCACGCGCAACGCACGTGCGTCAAAACTAGTAATCTAAATACAAATAAATATTTAGTTCCAAGCTATTGTTATTCTTTTTTTTTTGTCTCAATTCAAATCCCTCATTTTTAAATAACTACTATCAAGTTAAATTTTTTTATTGACAATATTCTTCTATATTCTCTATGGGATCGACCCCGACTCATAATTGGGTAAATTATATTTCAAACGACAATTATATTTCTTTTCACGAAATATATTTAGACGTTATCACATGTCAACAACTTCCCAAATGGAGTCATAACCACCCACGGTGGTAGGCAAACCCACAACAAAGTTCATGGTGATCCATTCCCACTTCCAAGTAGGGATAGGCATCCTCTGAGATACATCTTTTTGCCTCTATGAAAGAAATCAAACCACCACTCTTCTCAGAAGTCTACAACTGGACGAGACTGTTGGATAACCTCTGAACATATCTTGCCAATGGTCTCTCCTCAACACTGATAGTGGAAAGAATCCTTATACTAAAAGTTTTTCTACTCAAAGCATCAGCCACCATATTGGCCTTCCCCGAATGATACAAGATGGTGATATCATAGTCCTTCGGTAACTCAAGCCATCTACACTACCTCAAGTTCAGATACCTCTAACTAAAAACGTAGTAAAGACTCCAATGATTATTGAAGACCTCACAATTTACCCCATATAGATAATGCCACCATAACTTAAGCACAAAGATTATAGCTGCCAACTCCAATTCATAAGTAGGGTAGTCCTTCTCATGAGTCTTCAACTTACAAGAATCATAAGTATCACCTTTTCATTCTGCATCAGAACACCACCTAACCCAACTTCAAAAGCATCACAGTAAACGGTAAAGTCCACACCCTCCTTGGGTAGAGTCAAACAGGAACCGAAGTCAACAAGGTCTTGAGCTTTTGAAAGATCTCCTCACACTTATCAGACCATTGGAAGCATAAAATATGTCGAGACAATATGGTCAAGAGAGATGCAATTGTAGAAAAGCTCAAAACAAACCGCCTATGATAACCTGCTAGCCTCACAAAACTCCAAAATCTCGATAGTTAAACTAGGCTTGGTCCAACCTCTAACTGTCTCTATCTTGGCTGGATCCACCCGAATACCCTCCTTGGACACCATGTGTCCCTAAAATTCCACTAAATCAAACAAAAACTCACACTTTGAGAACTTGGCATACAAATTCGCCTCCCTCAATATCTGGAGTACAATCCTCAAGTTTTGATCATGGTCCTCCTCAGCCTTAGAGTACACCAAGATGCCATCAATGAAGACTACCACAAAGAAATCCAAATAATGTTGAAACACCTCATTTATTAACTCCATGAACGCTGCAGGATCGTTAGTCAAACTGAAGTACATCACAATAAAACTCATAGTGCCCATAACAGGTCATGAAAATTGTCTTAGGGATATTTGTTTCCCTAATCTTCAGCTGATGATAGTCGGACCTCAAATCAATCTTAGAAAATAAAGACACTCCCTAAAGTTGATCAAATAAGTCATCAATACGAGGAAGAGAATACTTGTTATTCATCGTTACTTTGTTCAATTATTGGTAGTCTATACACGTTCTAATGGTTCCATCCGTCTTCTTCACAAACAAAACAGGGGCACCCCATGGAGATACATTGGGACGAATGAACCCCTTACTCAACAAGTCCTACAGTTGATTCTTCAATTTCTTCATCTCTGATGGAGCCATGTGATAAGAAGTGATAGATATGGGCTTGGTGCTTGGCTCTAAGTCAATAGCAAAATCCATTTCCCTATCTGGAGAAACATCTTGAATATCAGTAGGAATGACATTTGAAAACTCTCAAACCATGAGAACAGAATCCACGGGTGGTGGCTCAACACTAGAATTCTAAATATATGCAAAGTAAGACAAACACCCTCTATCAACCAATCTCTGAGCACGAATAAAGGAAATAACCTTGTTAAGGTAAGAACCACTAGCACCCATCTACTCAACTCTCAAGATACCTGACATTGCTAAGGTCATAGTGTTAGTATAACAATTAACAATAACATGATGTGGGGAGAGCCAATACATACCCAAAATAATATCAAACTTTACCATTCCCAGAATGATCAAGTTTACCCAAGTATCATACCCAGCCAGGATAACAAGACAAGATTGATACACTCGATACACCTCTAAGGACTCACCCACCAGTGTAGAAACAAGAATAGGAACATGTATGTTATTAGACATCATATCAAATCCAGTAGCAAAATAGTTCAACACATACGAGAAAGTAGACCCCGAATCAAACAATATAGATGCAACTCGATGGAAAACTGGGACGATACATATAATCACAACATCATAAATCTCGGCCCTAGGCCTCCCTGGAAAAGAATAACATTGTCCTCCTCGACTACAACTAATCTGAGTAGTACCCTGACCTCTGATCTACTGAGTTGTAGCACTACTACCAGAAGCCTTACCACCTCTGCCAGACTGACCTCTACCTCGACCCCTGGCAGAAGGCGCTGAAGCTTTATCTGGAGCAGTTGAATAAGTAAGTTGGGGTTATGAGTGAGTCTACAAAGGACACTGCAAAATTATATGACCTAGATCCCCACACCCATAACAAGACCTCAGTATGGATGACTATTGTGATAGACAAGATGGTCTACCATGGCCACCTCGTCCAGAACCATATGAATCTCAGGAAGTCTTCCCACTATCAGTTGCTGGCATGGATGCTTCAACAAGCCCATGATGCTGGAAATAGCTACCACCTCTGTGTAAACCTCTGCCTCTTGATGAGGCGCCAAAAATATAACCAAAAGAAGGGGCCCTCTTGGGGTCCCTAAACTTCTCTCTAACAATCAACTATGCCTCATTGGTGGTACTTACAATGGACCAGAAGAAAACCTCATCTCTGGCTGCCCTGAACACATAAGACTTGATGGAGGAAGTCATCCCTCTTATGAACATGCGATGGTCATATCATATCTGGATAACTCAAAGAAATAGGAGTCATACTCAGTGACATACAAAGTGTTATGTGTCAAGCCGTCAAACCTCAATCAACTCTCCTCCCTCACACTCCAAGGGATGAATCGGTCCTGAAAAGCATGGGAGAAAGCATCTCACTCTACTAGAGGAGATCCAGTTAGCCTAGCTCTGACATAAGTCCTCTACCACTCCCTGGCATATCCACGGAGGTGAAGTGCACCAAAATGATCACCACACACATCAACGATACCTAATGCTTTTAACATCTCATGGCACAAATTCAAGAACTCATGAGTATCCTCGCTCTTACCACCCTAAAACTGGGGTGGTTTCATTTTTATAAAACTCTCATAACTCCACTGATCATCCGCTGTCAGAATAACCTTAGGAGCAACTTGTGCACCAATAGTCGGTATAGGAACTATTGGTGGCTAAGCCACCTGATCATGAATAATTGGTCCCTGATACTGATCTGGTGTGTGTGCCCCCAACTCTCATTTGAGAACCATGTGGTGTGCCTGCTCCACCACCCTGAGAAAATATCTCTAGTACACCCCCAACATCCTTAGCAAAGTATCTTAAAACAAAGGGGTTGTAAACTCAGGAGGGACCTGAACCTTAACAACCTTAATTTGTGTCTCAAGGGAGACCTCACTAGTTCGGCCTTTAGCTAGTGCTACTCCATGGGCACAACCTCTAGCAAATGCTACTCCACGAGAAGTCTCTAGCTGAGCCCTACCCTTACTCCTAGTTGGAGTCTCAGCAACTGCTTTGGGGATTCCCTCCCCCTACATCCGGAAATCGAATCTCTGGTCCTCGACATCTGCCAAAATAATATGCGATAACTCAGTACTAACAGAGGTAACCATGCACAATAAAAAATAATTAATAAAAGAAAGTTCCCTAAATGTCTTCATAGCCTCTTGAAGATAATTACAGACGTCTCCATATCGATCCTCGAGACTGTTCTTAGACTTTGCTTATACACACTTGAGACCTATGAACCTCAAGCTCTAATACCATTTGTCACGAACCTAATATGGATGTGATAGCTTTCGTCTAATCCCACCAAGACAAGTCAGCCTCAACCCAATAATAAGAAATAAATGTGGAAAGATAAGATAATAATAGCATAAGTGCGGAAAACTTAGCCAATTCATAAAACACCCCAATAATCTAGTTGTCATGTATACAAGCCACTAATTAATTAATACAATATCAAAAGGTAAGTACAAGTCTCAATTCCTTTGTTTCTCGAATAGAACGAAGCATAAAATAAGGAACAAGAGGGCCCACCAGGATGACAAGCAGCTACCTCTCAATATATCCTCAAAAAGCCTTGAAAATAGATGAAGAAGAATGATCACACGGGTCTGGGCTCGGAACATACACAAGTGTAGAAGCAAAGAGTGAGTACCAAAAAACAAGGTACTCGACAAGTAACCACCTAAACAAAGTAAAATAATCTAGAATACGAGTACTCCTAACAGTTTACAATGCACAATTCTCAAGGATTAACAATCATAGTTCAACAACCAACAAGTATCAAGTATGTCGATCATAGGTTTCAAGTAGATCAATCATAGGTATCAAGTTCATCAAATCATAATAATCAAACACTTACTAGAACCATTTCCCATCGCCATAATATCAGTAGCTAGAATAATTTTTCTTCAGTTTTATAACATATCACTTGCCAAAATTAAACCATTTCTCTTCGACACAATATCACTAGCTCGAACTACTTCCCTTCGTCTTTATATCATATCACTTGCCAGAACTATTTCCCTTCATCTTTATATCATATCACTTGCAAAAATTATTTCCCTTCGGCACAATATCACTAGCCGAAACCATTTTCCTTTGACTTTATATCATATCAATTGCCAGAACTATTTCCCATAACTATTTCCCTTCAGGATAATCATCATATGTCTTATCACGGTGCATAGAAATCAATGCAAATAAGAAATCCACACCATAAGGAAGAGACAATACTCAAGCGAGTCAAGTCCACAATAATGTCATCAATCAACAAAATAGGGTCCGCAACAAGGCAATTCACAAATCACAATTATCAACACCTTTGAC
The DNA here is from genome assembly GCA_029582725.1 of Solanum chiquidenum. Classification (NCBI taxonomy): domain Eukaryota; kingdom Viridiplantae; phylum Streptophyta; class Magnoliopsida; order Solanales; family Solanaceae; genus Solanum; species Solanum chiquidenum. Next base: position 24,669 of record JAJOOS010001346.1, on the reverse strand, counting down.
TTTTTCATTAATCCCAATTCTCTTCATTAAGATTAATCAAGTGGAATAAATTAACTCATCACCTCATTCCCATTACTCCCCATCTCACGTAATTAAGGGAAATACAAAATTCTATAAGTTTTGCAAGGTTTAGACTTCACTTGCCTCTATTTAATCAAAAGTCACTCCAAGACTTGAGCCTTTAATTTCCAAACAATGTCCAAATCCACACAATCTAATCTAATCAAGTAATCGCAATAAGATTCGGGAAAGAACAACACCCATATCATACACTTTTTAAAATGGGTTGAATCAACTCACAAATCCAATTCCAAAAATGAGGTTTGAATTCAAAAATTACATAAAAACATTACCTAAGGCATTTGGAACTCATTAGTGAAAACCATTTTCTTTCATTCATTTTATGTTTCGGACTATGTTGAAGGGTTGTGACCCTATTATTGATTCAAAGTTGTATTAGATGGTCATGTGAGACAATGTTTAGAATTCTGTTGTTTTAAAATAAAGACTTTGATTGTATGGATAAAAGTTTTTAAATTCCGTACCATTTTTTTATGTCTTATGTTATGAATGTTATGAGGTTTGTATGAGGCTCTTCGGAGTCTTGTACGCAGTGTTACGTCTGGGGTGTAGGCTCGAGTCATGACATAAACCCTCTCTCTCATGCACTACTTCCCAATATCATATTCGTCTCTTTCAAGGTTTCTCTCAAGAAATAGAGTTCTAAGGCTTCAAGTCTCCATTCAGAATTCAAGTTAGTAGCTTCATTCCAGATATGTGGGATTTCATCATTGGGTATTATTTTTCTCATTGAGTCCCAAAGAAACCTCAGTTCTTCCTATGATTTCTACAAAAACCTAGGGTTTTATGATGTACACGTAATTTCAATGTAATTCAGTTCTTCTTCATGATTAGCCTTCACTTATATGATTTTACTTATAATTCTGTATTACTGAATGCATTTTCATGAACCCTAAGAGTATAAATGTTTTCTTGTCTCATATATATGTTCTTTCATATGCATGTTTTAGATATCATGATTTAAGATGCTTTCTGATAACGTATCTCTTAGTTATTTATCATAAATTTATCAGTTTTATTATGATTCATGAGCTACTCAGTTATCATCACGAAATACTATTATTAGATTATAACTGTCTTTAGTTAATTGCATGTTTTCATTGGAAGTTTACTTAGCATCGGGCGGACCTAGGGATGAAGGCTCACCCGTTAGTTTAAGCCTGAAACCTTTAGTAGCCTATATCTCAGATGTATGTTCCATCGTATACTTATAAGGGTCACCTGCTAGTTAAGGCTTGACTCCTTAGTCTTTTTACAGATATTTGCGTAATGGATCCACATTAGTTCAGATCAGTCTTTATACCTTGGAAAAGTATATGGGACCCTTTTGATGGGGATTATACATCAAACTCCATGTAGTAGCTCACATGGTTATATTTCAGTTTTAGTATCTCACATAGTTTAGTCTTTCAGTTATTGCATGACCAAGTATTTAGTTATTTATGTACGACAATTATCAGAATTTCATGTTATTTACTTGGTCAATCTATCAGTATGACTTTATAGTTCAACATGTTCAGTTATCATGTTTATCATGCATGTCTCACATACTCAGTACATTCAAAGTACTGACCACATACTTTATGCCCATATTGTTTGATAATAAAGGTTCGGACGTTCAACACTCAGACTACAGTTAGTACGACTCTAGATTAGCTTAGCAGTACCTTTGGCGAGTCCTCATCTTTCGAGGATGATCTTATCATTTCATTCAGTATTAGTATTAAAATTTTTAGAAATTTAAAGTTAGCTAGGGGTTTGTCCTAGCAACTCATCTTAGTAGAGCTATTTCAGACAGTCATATTAGATTCAGCTTATGTTTTAATTAGATATTTGTCTATTCCATTTTAATAGACTATTTCAGTTTTAGCTTCCACATTATTATATCAGTTATCACCAGTTACTAGTGTCATGGCAAATTTGAGTATTTCTAGTGTCATGCCAAATCATGAGGTTAGCTTGGAGTCACTTGTGGTTCAAAGCACCGTGTTATGACTAGGGAATAGTCTCGGATCATGATATGATTTTTCTGCCTTGACCTTTGAGAGAAAATACTCTTCCCTGCAAGCTCTTTAGGACATACAAATGAATCAAATGGTTAAGGTGAAAGGCTACTTAACCAAGTCAGAAAGGTATCAAAGACATCTGACTACCTTCTAGACTTCTGGTCCAAGTTGACCTGGTAGAAATTGAGAGTGACATTGTTAATTAGAGGCATGAACCACAAAGTAAAGTGGTCATGTGTAGACAAGAAGAGACTTGTCCTTTGATTGGTGATTCACTGATTTCCCTCAGGTTTAAGAAATCAGACTGTGTTGTCCCATTTATAATCCTCTGACACACTTGATAGATGATCGGGCTGGCCTTACAAACTGACAATGTCACGACCCAAGATAGCCCCTAGGCATAACATGGCGTATAAGACCCCAAAGGCCCCATACAAGACACTTAGTTTTCATCATATACAAGAAATAAAATAAAAAGATTAAAAGACAGTTTCAACATAAAAGAGTTTATAAACTGAAGCGGAAGTCTAAACATTGTCTCAAAGCCATCTAGTACATAGAGTAAGCGGGACACAACCCGTACATCAAGTCCAAAAATTGAAAATTAAGGAAAGACTGAAAACAATAAATGTCCGGTCCTCGAAGAATGAGGACTCACCAAAACTCAAAATCTTCTCAAGGAACTCTAGCCACGAAGCTGGGAATCTTGACTGTCGGACCCTACATTTGGGAAATGTAGGAAAGAGTATGCATTAGTACAAAATATGTACCAAGTATGATAGCATGCATAAAACATTTGAAAACATACTTAAAAGAGATACTCTCATTAAATGCAATGACCAAGCTAAAACATGAGATAAAGAATTAGAAACATGAGTAATACAATATGGTCAATGCACATTGTATGAGATACTTCCTTGAATTAACCTTTGTTCACCATAGCTTGCTTGTGGAAAGTAGCCTTAACTGACATAAGAGCTATTATCATGGAATCCAGTGTCTCCCACACCGAAAAGGGTTGTCCTACTTGCCATAGTAAGGACCGTGAACTTCTTGCTTATGTGGATCCACTAGCTATGGGACACGGGTAATCGCTACTTGTCCACTCGGTTCTAAACTTAACTTCCACGGAATAGTTCTTAATCATATTCATCTTAGCTCTTGAAGGAACATGGGTAATCGTCTCTTGTCCTTACATCATGTGACATGGATAATCACCTCTTATCTTTCATTAGAGAGCATGGGTTGCCTTTTGCCTCAACATTAGAATAGCTCCTTACATTGGTTCATTTAAGGTGAAAAGACCTTTCAACCCTAAGAACCCTTATTATGTGAGAAAGCCTTTCACAACATTTGACAACAATAATCAACATATATGCTTTACTCTCAAAGAAACTTTCATCATATCTCATTATTCTCATAACAACATGCATAATTCCATAATTCACCTTTCATAGTTCAAAACCCACTTTCAATCATCAATATCTAGAAAACATTGGTTAGACAGAGTTCATGGGAATTCATAATAAAATATGTAATGATCTCAATTCATGCTTGATAGATCATAAAACAATCAAATAAATCAATAATTAAGGGAACCCATGACATGGAAGAAAATTCTAACTCAATCGGTGAATTCTATCTTTATAAATTGGAGAATTTGGGAACTCCACGGAGGAAAGGGCTCCATGGATGAAAACTATCATACCTCAATACCAAAAGCTTGACTTCAATGGTGGAATTGGAGACTTGGCTTGCAAACCCTAGCTTTCTTCAGCTTTTTAGAGAGAGAAATATTTGAGAGGAAGACTTGTTCTTCTTTTGTAAATTTGAGAGAATGATTTCAATTTGGGAAATTTGGGGGTTAAAGCGCTTATATATGGGTTTTGGTGAAAGGTAAAACGACATAGTAATAGGCTAGAATAATTACGAAAAGATCCAAATGCCCTAAAAAATTTAATTGTCGGCACCAACGACGGCCAGACCGATGGTCCGTTGGTCAAACCACAAATTATCATGTTAGGGTGTCGTCTGGATTAGAGGCTAGGATTTGAGGCTTTGATCGACGGACCTCGTCCATGGACCATGGGTCCAACAATGGTTTGTTGATCCCAGTTGTGAATCTTGACTTTTGATCCCAAATTTTCTCTAAGTATGGGGCTCACCTATGAGACTGACCTACGACTCGTGAATTGGACGACGGACCGTCTTGGTGAACCGTTGAAAAAGTACTGGAACTTGACAATTTGGGAGGACTTGCCTGGCTAACCACGGACTTGACCTATGGACCGTGGGTCATTTCATGAGCCGTGGATGGCACCGTAGGAACTGGCACTAGATTTCTTAAAAACTAAATTTTTTCTGTCTTCTCGAATTCGAGGTGTTACAGACAATTACCAACCTGTTTGTTAAGATCATGACTTGGTTTTTTATATGTGATCGAGACACACAGTCATTAGAAGCCCACTTTTGAGAGACGATTCAATGGTAGTAAGTTTATGAAGCTTACTCTCATTTGACCATTTCTCTTTACCAACAAGGGTCCAATATCAATAAAACCTCATGAATAGTGGCAACAATCACCCGAAAGGGAAGAAGTGCCTCAAAATAACATGAATAGTGGACAAATCCTCTAATGAAGGGAGAGGATTGGAATAAATATTACAAGCCTAAGCGGAGTCACAAAGAAATAAGGAAATGAGGAGAGGGTGAAGCACAAATGACAAATGATCGAGAACTCTAACAAGGAATGCTGGAAAACGGAGTTGCAAAAGACCTCGAGATGATTGGAAAATGGCAAAAAAGGCTAGTGGAGAAGTTCTTGAATTGCAGAAAAAATAAAGAAGAGTACATACGGGTTTTAGGGAAGGTAAAATCCTCAAATCAAGGGTGCATGTCTCTTCAATTATGTCAGAAAACTTTTCGCATCATTTCCTATAAAAAAACATAAGACTTTCCCACTACCGGGTATAATTTAGTGAATACCTGAAAGGTAGGGGGACCATTTGTATAGGTGAAAAATATAGGTTTAATAGTCATGCAATGACATGTAGTTGACAAAGTCCAATTAGGTTTGAGTCAGCAAGAGTAATATTGAGAATAACATTAATATGTACCCGATAAGATTGTCAGTATACATTGAGAATCCAAACAACAATGAAGAACCTGCCTAGATCCGGAATGACGGGATCAAGAGTGCATGAGAGACCTATAAAGATAAACTTGATCCAAGATCGTGCCCGAAAAATTAGGAGTTGCTCGGGCCATTTGGTATCCACTTACACAATGACTTTGTCACAAATAATGATCACTTTAAAGGGCATATAAAACAAAAGACATTACGTAACACCTCATATTTGAAAAGAATGGAAAAATACAGTTTTGGGTTGCATGTGTGACCGACGGCTCCCACCTACGGTTGGTAAGAGCACTTACGGATCGGAGGTGGCATCCGTAGGTGACAAGGAAAAAAAGAAGTAATATATTTTCAAAATTATTAGGACATATGGTGGAAATGTATGGTCCATAGGTAGCTACCAACCGTACATGGACCCCATCGTTTGAAGGTCCAAAAACAACTCTATGAACCCTACCAACAGTTCACCATGACAGTCCGTAGTTGGACCTACGAATCGTAGGTCCAACCGTCGGTGGGGGTCCGACGGTTTTATTTTAAGGGCTTTTGGGTCTTTTTCTAATTATTCTAACCCAATACTATGTAATTTTACCCTCTACCCTAGGCCCTATATAAACATTTTACACCCCCCCAAATTACCCAATTGAACTCATTCTCCTAAATCCAGAAAGTTGATCAAAGCTCTTTCCCCAAATATTTCTCTCTCTAAAGCTTGAAGAAGAAGTCTAGGGTTTCAAGATCAAGTCTCCAAATTCACCATTGATTGTGGACTTTTGACATCAAGGTATGATAGTATTCACCTATGGAGTTTTTTCCTCCATAGGATTCCTTAATTCTCCAACTTTACAAGATAGAATCTCCAATTGAAATTAGGGTTTTCTTCAATCTCATGGGTTCCTTTTAATTATGATCCAATTGATTATTTTATGTCTTTTTATGCATGAATTGAAGTAATTGCATGGTTTTAAGTTGAATTACCATGACCCCATGCATGATCCTTGATTTCTAGACTATGAGAATATGATGTGTGTTTTGAATTATGAAAGATGAATTTATGAAGATATGTATGTCTCTTATGAAATTGATGAAAATGATTTAAGGTTACTTTGAGATTGAAGCATCAATGTCGTTGTTGTAAAAGGATTTCTCACATACTACTCAAAACATAAATGTGAAAGGGTTTTCTCACATGAAGGATTCCTAAGGTTGAAAGGTTTTCTCAACTAAAAGATGAATCCATATTTAGGAGCTATTCTAATGAACTTTAGCTTGGATTGGCTACTTGATTGTGCCTTTCCATGGATAATAAGATGAATATGGCTAATGACTATTCCGTGGGATTTATGCTTAGCACCGAGAGGATACTGAGATGAAAGCTCTCTCATAGAAGAGATAGAGTTTCTAGTAGCAATCTCATTATCCCATAACTATGTGCCACCATAGGATGATTCTCTTAGATAGACATTAGCTAGTGGGTCCACTAAAGTTAGAAGTTTATGTTTCTTACCTTGGCAAGTAAGGACATCTTTTTTCAGTGTGGGATAGACAACAGATTCCACGTCATAGCTCACATGGTCTATATCGGTTAATGGCAAACTTCCCACAATAATGAACTAAGGTTACTTCTAGAAGTATCTCAAATGTGTTTTAAAGATGTTTAGCTTGCATTGACCATGATTTCGACTTATGTCTTCTAACATGTTATTTTATGATTTAGCTTGGTCACTACATTTCATATATAGTCTTTTTAGCATGATTTCATGACTCTTATGCATTGCTATCATACTTGGTACATTCCATGTACTAACTTATACTCTTGCCTACATTGTTTCACTAATGTAGGGTCTGACGCTCCTACCTCCCACACTCGCTAGATTGATCCTTAGAATTTTTGAAGATATTGGTGAGTCCTCATGTTTCGAGGACCGATACTCTTTTATTTCTTTCATGTCTTTTCATTTCGGATTTTGTAGTTGATGTATGAGTTAAGTCTCAATCACTCCTATGATGTAATAGATGACTTTGAGACTTATGTTAGACTTTCGCTACTTTTTGTCAAACTCCTTATTAATCGAAAATGTCTTTTGAACTCTTTAAGATTGTATTATCTTGTATATGTATGCTAAGTGGCTTGAATAGGATCTCTCGGGTCCTACACGCCATGTTATAACTAGGGTGTACTTTGGATCGTGACAATTCCTTTGGATTAGAGTATAAACGTTTCCTTTCCAAATGAAGGGTAGCTAATTTTCATCACAATAGTTATATTAGGCTTGCAATTATAACTGAAGCTCTCAAATTCTTGCTATTTTCGATGATGTCGCGTGACAATTACTTAACCTTGAAAAATAAACTAAAAAAAGTAAGAAAGGAAAGAAAATACGTTGCTTTTAAGTTTAATTGCAGCGAGATCTGGTGGACCGCTGCACACGCTTTACAGGCGCGTAAGAAGAAACATCTCCACCGGTTAACAGATTTAAAATTCCGATATCTTCTCTCTCTCACTCAACCTCCACCGAACTCGCTGATCTATTCTCCATCCTCTCTCTCAATTTATCGCCTGGATTTGCGCCTTCATCCATGGCGTGCATTTCAGTCCAGTGCTTACTACTACTGCCTACTCTCGCAATACTATTATCACTCTTCACATCAGTGGAATCCTCAATTCACATCTATAACAGAGATCCGTTCAGAGAAGTCGGAAATGCTTACCTTGTCTCCGGTGGAAGTGAAGGCGTCGCTTCCTCCCGCTTCATTCCTCCGCCCCGTCGCCCATTTCGCTCTACGGCCCATGATGGCCTTTCTTATATCAGGTGAACTCTTCAATTGGTGTGGGCTCCAACTATATATGTGTCTCTGTATATATCTATTCAAGCAACCTTAGGAATCAAAGTCGAAATCCAGTTGAGGGACATTGTTTCCATCTGTCCCAAGTTTTGGTTTGTTCTGGTGGGTGGTAGTCGGGGCGATCAAGCTGACTAAGATACTATTAAGTTTTTTTTTTACAAGAAGAAGTAAATTGCACTACTTTAAATCCAGGATCCACCTAAATCTTTAACAATATGTGTGTAATAATGAAGAGGAATATTACACAACTTTAAATTCTGGATCCACCTAGATAGCTGGTTCATTCATAATTGCAAGTGTATATATGTTATGTACACTGTAACCACTGAGCTGGTTGAGACATTGTTGTAAACGTATATTGTATGTTAGGTACATCATTACCACTGACTTTAAATCCTAGATCCACCTTTGATAGATTGATTACCCACAAGTATTATGAAAAGATGGTCAGATCTATTGTGATGTTGGTGCAATTTAAGGGACAATACTGATAGATAGATTTTTGAGTTGTCATGGATGTTTGAGTTGATTTTACAAACACAAAAACTCCACCATTGAAGAAGCTAATCATATACAGTAAGATTTTAAATCTGTTTGTTGGCTTAGGCTGACTTTAAAGGTTGGATTTCACTGTCACTAAGTTGTTTCTAAGATTAGATAGCAGGACACAGGTGGAAATTACTGCTGCTAAAAGATGTCATATCAAACATACTGGTGCCAAGGTTTTCACCCCTTAAATCACAAAAAAGAATGACATAAAACAGAATATGAGAGTCCCGAAAAATGTATGAGCGTCAACACATCACATTTTCGTTGTGAATTCAGACATTAGATCCTAATTTTTTAATTAAAAAAGAATCTCTATCTTTAACTATATAAGAAGTAGGAGATGTCACATCCCTATGGTTAAAATATCTAGAAATGTCTCAAGTATCACAGTAATATGGAAATTGTTTGACTACCTAAATAGTAGTAGTTCCATTATAAATGGGACAAAAGGAGTATCTTAGTTTAGAGTTGACTATGGGCTATTTATTGAAGTTATTTGACTGGCTGGATTGGTGGTATATTAGATAGTGTAGGTATGATATGTTACCTTAATAGAAAAGATAGAGTAGGTCTGATATAATGGCTCGAGTTGGAAATCGATGCTTTCAGTGGAAAATATGATGCAATATGCACAGGAAGACATTCTTTCAAAATATATGTGAGAGAAAGATGAACATATTGAATTGGACCAGCTTTCTGTAATTAGCTTATGAGAACAAAATAAAACAAGCCACTGTTATTACTGTTACTTTTTTTTTTGGGTGTGTGTGTGGGGGGTTGAGGGGCTCAGTGACATTGTTTGTAACCTATTGCATCAGTATCTGATGATTTGAACATTTAAAGGTTTGATAATATCACATTTTGGAGGAGCAAAGCAGCTGCAGACCAGCATCCAACTATGGCATATAATAGTGGGTTGGTTCAAATCATTATATTTGAGGCTGCAGATCGTGACAATATTGGTGGTTCGCCATATGGTGGGCAAAGGTCCATTTGTTGCACCGCTGATCTTGCTAAACTTGAAGGTTGCAAGCAAGGCGAAGTCATTAGAACACCTTCAGTGACGGATGCTAATTGGCCAATGGTGTTGAATGTAAACTTTAAAGGAAGACAGTTATCAGTCCAATTGAAGAAGGAGGAGGTTTACATAAAAAAGACGGGGATGTATAACCTCTTCTTCATCTCATGTGATCCTAAGCTTAAGGGAATGAAGGTATCTGGGAGGACAGTATGGAAAAATCCTGATGGATATTTGCCTGGTCGAATGTCACCCTTAATGAAGTTTTATGCTATAATGACTGTAGCATATATACTTCTCACTGCAATCTGGTGTCTTCAGTATGTCAGACACCGGCAGGACGTTCTGCCGCTCCAGTACTGCATCACTGGAGTTATTGCCCTTGGGTTATTGGAGATGATATTTTGGTATTTTGATTATGCTTATTTCAACAACACTGGTGCAAGGCCTGTGGGACTCACGAGTTGGGTTGTTACAATTGGAGCCACAAGGAGAACTGTTTCACGCCTTCTTATTCTTTCTATCTCAATGGGTTATGGTGTTGTTCGCCCTACCCTTGGTGGTCTCACCACAAAGGTGCTCCTTCTTGGAATAACCTATTTTGTGGCATCTATACTGCTAAACATTACCGAATACGTTGGTACAATTAATGACATTGCAGGGCGAGCAAGAATCTTGTTGGTCCTTCCTGATGCATTATTAGATGCATTTTTTATCTTATGGATTTTCACTTCTCTTTCAAAGACACTGGAGCAGCTGCAGGTTGATATCTTACTGTTTTTATTGAAACTTGTGTACAACTACATCTTCCACTTTTTTTCTCATAAAATGTCTGATTCCCTCATGACTTGTTTTCTTCAGGCAAAAAGGAGTTCTGTGAAGTTGGATATTTACAGACAATTTTCAAATGCATTAGCAATCACTGTCATTGCTTCAGTTGCATGGATTGGATATGAGGTTTGTGTTTGATGCATGAACTTTAGAAATTAAATCAATAAGGCTTTTAATTTGATCAGCATGAAATAACTACTTAGAGGCTTGTCCTATAAGCTTGTCCCTTAGGTCTATCGTAATTTCCTTGTTTAAAAGGTTCACTAAATGTGGGCATACTAGGATATGGTTTCAGTACTACCTAAGTACTGTTCTGGATATAATACAAAGTTACTGATTATCAAAAGAAAAAAAAAGTGGGCATACTAGGAGAGATAAGATTAGGAACAAAGATATACGGGGCAAGGGGGGAGTGACTTCCTTGGTGGACAAGATGAAGGAAACAAGATTGAGATGGTTCGGGTATGTGAAGAGGAGTGCAGAGGCTCCAGTGAGGAGTGAGTAGGTGTGAGAGGTTGGTAGTGGTAGGTCTAAGGAGAGGTAGAGGTAGACTGAAGAAGAATTGGGGAGAAGTGATTCGACAAGACATGAAGCATCTTCAACTTATCGAGGACATGACCCCATAAGAGAGCATGGAGGTCGAGGATTAGAGTAGTCGTAGCCAAATGATTTCTCTTTTTTCTATGGGAGAGCATGATTTTTGTTGAAGCACCGTTTGCTCTCAATTCTTATTATCAATACTATTAATATTGTTCTTGTATTATCTTTTGTTATCCTACTAATGTTGCTTTTTTTCTTTAGATACTTCTTTTTTCCTCAGTATTTTCATCATTACTTCTTCACTCTTGTATTTCTCAAACCTATTTATGAAAACACTTATCTTGAGCTTGAGGATCTATCGGAAACAACCTCAATGTGGGTCAAGGTTTGCATACACTCTACCCTCCCAGTCACCACTTGTGGGATCACATTGGGTATGTTTTTCAGTGAAATACGTGAACGGTGTGGTTATTGTCTGAGTAGTTGCTGAAAACTGTATAGGAACCCTTCCTTGATAAATCTCTTGTGCTTTCAGCATAATGCCACCTAGGACACAAATATTTGTTTCAGATAAGCTAACAATTGTTGACACATATTTGGAAGATGCTCAAGTCATAATTTCTCATTCCAAATGGTGCATTTAGAACCTAATTTTAAAGCAAATCCTGGGCAAAGTTATTTAGTGCAGCGGGATGGGAGAAGGTAGGAATCTCTTATACGGACTATACAGTTCCATTAATTTAATTAAAGTTTGTTATAATTTAGGCATAGTTGGTTAGATTTTTCCTGGAAAAGTCTTGATAGGATCGGTTCATCTGGCGCTTTGAGGCTGTCTTCAACTCAGAGAAGATTTTTTCAACCATCCCAAGAGACGTCATACAATCAGTTGTAGTCGATACAGCTAATATATACCAGCTGAATCACTAATTTTTATTTTTTTTATCTTTTTGAAGCAAGAGAAAGAACTGAACCGAACATTTCATTATTGACTCATCTTCACTACGTACCGTATACCTCTTTACCATGAGCTATGCGACTTTGACATAGAAATTAAATATTAAAAGGTGGTTCTCTGTAATTTTTATTTTAAAGGTACTTGGAAATGTTGTTTCAAGTTTCAACCGCTCTGTCATGTGTGAGTTTTGGGGTAACTTGTAGGTTTGTAAAAGGGAATATATTGTTCCAAGTAATCCTAAAAGAATTAGGTTTCTTCATGACTATTTTATACCCCAACTTTCCATATTCAAAATTTTGAGGAAAACAAAATCCAATTCCATAGTATTTCTTCTGTCAGTCAGCTAATTGGAAATCCGTGATTATTTTCCATATTTTCCCATTAAAGATCATTACCTAGCAAGCTATAGAACTACCAACTTCAGTATGCCCTTGTGGTTGCTATTCTTCTTCGGGGTGGAACTGATCATACTGTCAGATCTTCTCCTGCTGAAAGGATCCTTCTTTTCTCTGTTGACAAGAGAAGGATAGCCTGGTCGAAAGAACCCTCCACTTACAATCATGAGATTGGGATTTGGGTGTTTGATTCTCCAAGGGGGCAAGTAGAAAGCCACTGTTGACAACTGGAGAAGTGGAGGGGCTTTGCAGGGTGGGGTTTAGTGTATGAAAAAAAAAGTTCCGACTGTTTGATCTATGGCATCAGTAATTGCCTGTAAGACGGAGTTCGATTTAGAAGAAACTTCTGTTACCAGCTCCATTTGGTTGATCTGTTGTATTTCAGTTTTCCCCATCATCATATCCAAGTATGCTGAATGTTAATGGTTTTCTCTTTAATCCTGGATGAATGTTGTAGGGATTCCCACAACCTGCAAAGCTTAAATCATCTAGTCCTTTCCTGCAGGTTTACTTCAAAGCAACAGATCCTTTCAATGAGAGGTGGCAGGGAGGTTGGATCATCACTGCTTTCTGGGATATTCTCACCTTTGGACTGCTGTGTGTCATCTGCTACCTATGGGCACCATCTCAGACCTCACAACGGTAGATATTTTGGAAGAGTCATAAATAGTGTTGTTCTTTAATCTTGAGTGATCTAGTAAATCATTTGATGCAGAAAGAGAAAAATGGTCAAACATTAATTGCCTGAAAGAGATGCAACATATACATTATTTGAAAAAGAGAATGCATCCATGCTTTATCCTGACATGACATTGTTTTGGTTCTTCCAAAGACTAAAGCATGAAACAGAAGTGCGCAGTTCAATTAATACTTTATACTTGATTTTCCCTTTCATATTTCCTCCACCCTCCATGTTACTATCTGTAGTAACAGGTCTTTTGTTCAATACAATTACACCATCTCTACATGTTTTGTCTCAGTTTATGTGTGAAGGATTAACTTCGCCATTTCAACATTTATCTAATCAATTGAGTTATAATTCAACTTTTGCAAAGTTTACCATTAGTGAACAGGATAAACCCATATCCTAATGAATCCAGGTTTGGGAACTGCCAGAAACTTCCTTTAATGAAGAAAAGGGCAGGTTCCTAATGCTACCATTCCTTTGGACTTGCCATTTAAAAGTTACCTATCTTTTAACTGTAGCAATTCATCAGGGGTAATAATGCAGCAAAGCTAGTTTTGCTTCTTGTTAGAAGACAATTTCTTTTCTCAAATTACAGCCAGACATTTCAACAAGATGAGAAAAGTTCTGAAGTATTTTTAGGCTTTAATTTTCTGGAGCTGTAATACCCCTTCAACCTTTACCTTTTATTGCTTTTAACTGACACGAAGTTTTCATTCCAGATATGCATACTCTGATGCAAGGGGTGAAGACGAGGATGAAGAAACTGAATCCTTATGCAAAGAAACTCCACAAGGTGACATTGGTCTTATCAAAATGGATAAAAGGGAAGGTAGCGACAGTTCTGATGTAGAAGATGATACACAAGAGGGTAAAAGGGAATGATTGGTGAAGTTTGAAAGCTTGCTTTACAGAGATCAATTCCAAGATGAAGAATACAGTAAAGGGAATGATTGGCTCTGCTAAAGGCAAACTTCACAAAATTAATTCATTGAATTTATACGGAAAAGTGTGCTGCATGATTTTCAACAAACCACAGAAGAAGAAAGCATAATACATGGTTTGAATTGTGTGAAGTGTTCATTTGAAAAATGAAACTGGAGATGAGCGATGCCACTTCACATTGTAAGTAAGTAGTAAACGTTTCCTCACATGTGAACTTCAGATGTAGTGTTCCATTTCTGAAAGAATTAGAAAAATGCTTCCCAAGGTCTAATTTGATGGACCGTCTTATATTTAGTGGCAGTTTTGTTGAGTGCAAACTATCTGAAAGTTAAGGGTGTGAATCAGTTAAATGCAGTTGTCTACATGCTTGCCTTTTCTTTTTCTATTTTTTAGTTCCTGTAACATTGGGGAATAAGCTGATTATGCAGAACTCCTGTATATTTGTCATATATATTCATGTATCTTAATGTTTTTGTTACACCCCATAGTTTTGGGCCGAGGATGTAAGTCTTCAAATGCAGGTAAGTAGACTTGGACCTCGAATATGCCTTAACTTATGCATGATAGCGGGGAAGTCTATTCATGATATTTTATATTGTGTACACGATGTCCTTCAAGGAAAAATTACGCAACAAGGCAAACATTGATAGGTATTTATGATTAACCACTAAAGTTTAAAATATTATAATTCATAGCTATATGCAGGATTTTATAGCAAATCTCTCTCTTCTCTCTCCCTCTCTCCTCCCACTACCTTCTCTCTCGTTCTTTCTCTCTCTCCCCCTCTCACCCCGTCAATAAGAAGAAATATATTCAAATGTATTATGTATCAATTGTATTCAATCAAATATAGGTTAGAGGTTTGTATTTTCTATCAGTTGTATTCGAAAAATTATTTTGTATTTTATATCAACTACATTTGTATGTATCAATTGTATTCGTGATTTATACAAACACAATATGCATTCATCCTCTTCATCAAATGTGTTATGTATCAATTGTAACTAATCAAATATATGTGAGAGATTTGTATTTTATATCAATTGTATTTGAAAAGCTATATTTGTATTTTGTATCAATTGTATTTGTATTAATTGTATTTGTGATACAACGAATACAACATGATTCATCCTCTCTCTCCTCCCTCTCTCAATCTCGGTCACCTCTCTCCTCCCTTTTCCGATCTCGCTCGCCTCTCTTCTCCTAATATGTATTTATTTTGATACAAATCAGTTAATGTTTGTATTTTTCTCTGAAACCCGTGAAAAAATACAACGATATAAATGCATAGCAAACCAAAGAGTAGTGCGGATTATAATTAGTGAAACTATAGCTAAGGAGTCATATTTAAGGCCTGATATTTGCTGTTTTTGACAGTTTCTAACATGAGTCAACTGGTGGATTCTCACTCTACATCTATTAAGAAGTTGGAGCATCAGATGGGGTAACTGTTCGCCACATTAAATCAGAGAACTGCCTAGTATTACTATTCACAACTTGAGGAATGATGGGAAATGTATGTCAATTACTACTAGAAGTTTTAAGTCACTCCTGGGACTGTACATCTCAGTATTGAGTAGGAAAGAGATGTTGATGATGAAGTTCATACTCGGGCTGAAAATGAGGTTGATGAAGAGGTTCTTGTTGATTCTAGCGAGACAAAAGAGGTGGAAGTTAGTCCTAAGGATGTTGAAGAGGCTAATAGTACTAAGGATCCAGCAGCAGAGGTATCACCACCTTTGCAACCAATTCCTAGACTACCACCTCCATTTCCACGGAGGCTGAAGAAGAAATCTCAGGATAGTAAGTTCTTGAAATTCATAGCTATGCTTCGTCAACTTTCAGTAAATATATCTTTGGTGCAAGCTTTAGAGAAGATGCATGGTTATGCCAAATTATGCCAAGTTCATGAAATACTTGGCCAGTTTCGAGCCGGCATATAATCTGCATCGTTGTAGCGCTATTGGTACAACGTC
Organism: Solanum chiquidenum; assembly: GCA_029582725.1. Lineage (NCBI taxonomy): Eukaryota > Viridiplantae > Streptophyta > Magnoliopsida > Solanales > Solanaceae > Solanum > Solanum chiquidenum. The sequence continues at coordinate 8,705 of JAJOOS010001346.1, read as the reverse complement.
TTTGATTCAGAAGAAAGAAGACCCAGGGACGTTCACTATTCCATGCACAATTGATGCATTTCATTTTGCAAGGGCGTTGTGTAATATGTGGGTAGTATAAACCTCGTATCACTTGTCATATACAAGCAGTTGGACTTGGAAGACCCCAAACGGACTACTTTGAGGTTAGTAATGCCATACCAATCAATCAAGAGGCCTATGGGTATTCTCTGCAATGTGTTGGTAAAAGAGGAATGTTTCATTTTTCGTGCCGATTTTGTTATTCTAGATTTTGAGATGGACTTCGAGGTTCCTATAATTTTGGGGAGGCCAGCTTTGGCCATAGGTAGAGCACTAGTAGACATGGAGAGTGGTGAGCTCAAGTTCAGGTTGAACAAGGAAGAGGTAAAATTCAATGTGTGCCCGTCGATAAAGCAGCCACGGGATATGAGTGTTGTATTTGTGATTGATGTAGCTGAAGAAGAAGTGATTGAGGTGTATGTTGAGGAGAGGTTCGTTGTTGAGACCTTACCTATAGTAATTATGAATTTTGATGGCGAGCGTATCGAAGGTATGACAAGACAACAAATGCCTTACAGGGCATATCCTTGTTCCCCAAAGAAGTTGGACATAGACTTGAAGAATAGGCCAACTCCTCCGACTAAACTATTTATTGAGGAGCCACAAGTGTTGGAGTTAAAGAGTTTCACGGCCATCTCAGGTATGTGTTTTTAGGTGAAACAAACACTTTATCAATTATTGTGGCTACATATCGAGTGTGGATCATATTCAACCATTGTGGTAGTGTTGAGAAGGTTTAAGAGGGAAACTGGTTGGACCATTGGTGATATAATCGATATATCTTCTAGAATCTACACACACAAAATTCATTTGGAAAAGGATTGTAACTCGAGCAAAGAGCATCAGAGGTGGTTGAACCCACCTATGCAAGAGGTGGTTGAACCCACCTATGCAAGAGGTGGTGCAAAAGGAGATCATAAAGTGGCTAGATGCACGTGTGGTGTACCCAATGTCCTATAGAGGTTGGGTTAGTCAAGTGCAGTGTGTCCCTGAGAAGGACCCAATGGTAACTAATGCCAAGAACGAATTGATCCCTCTTAGTCCCTTCATGGGATGTAGAGTGTGTATGGACTATGGGAAGCTGAACAAATGGACCTTGAAAGACCATTTCTCAATGCCTTTTATGGATCAAATACTGGACAGACTGGCAGATAGAGGTTGGTACTGCTTCTTAGATGGATGCTTTGGATATAACCAATCTCCTTATGACACTTTTGCGTTCAAGCGCATGTTGTTTGGATGGTGGAAGATACACTGGAGGAATTTATGGACAATTTTTCTGTAGTGGGAAATTCCTTTGATGAATGTTTGTTAAATCTTAGCAAGGCACTATAGATATGTAAAGAAACTAATTTGGTCCTATATTGGAAAAAGTGACACTTCATGGTGAAGGAGGGCAGTGTGCTAGGCCACAAAATTGTTGAAAGGGGATTCGGGGTGGATAAAGTCAAGTTTGAGGTTATTGAAAAATAGCCTCCTTATATCTCTGTAAAAGGGATCAGAATTTTTTTTGGGCATACGGGGTTTCTACTAGTGATTTATCAACCACTTTTCCAAGATTGCACACCCTTTATGCAAATCATTGGAGAAAGAGATGAAGTTCGCTTTTGATGACGCTTGCCTGAAAGCTTTTGAGTGTCTGAAGGAGAAGTTGATTTCGGCTCCAATTATCACTGCTCATCATTGCTCCAGATTGGTCTGAACCGTTTGAGGTAATGTGTGATGTCTGTTGTGTAGTCTTAGGTGTTGTGCCGAGGGAAAAGCGCAACAAAGTCCTTCACCCCATCTATTATGTAAGCAAGGCGTTGAATAGGGCACAAAAAGCCTTGAGATAAGAAAAAAATCTTAAAAACGTGGGCTATGGAATTAGGTATTTTTTAGGGACAAGATAAGTTATTCATCTTTTAAGATTTGAATTTTAAAATAATTATTTAGGAATTTCAATAATATACATTTTCATATAAATACAATATTAAAAATAAAGTAAAAAAAAAGAGACCGAAGCTAGAGTTAAGAATTTTTTTTATTTGTGTGTGCGGGTAAAATTGTGTTTATGTGTATTTCTTAGTTAGTTCTTTAATGGAAAAACTTCAGAATATAGCAAACATCCATATATATTCAAGAAAATTAGCTACGTTTTATTTTTTTCATGTTATATGGATATAATTAGACTATAAATAGCAAAGTTAATTATATACAAATAAATAATTTTATATATATATATTTAATATAATAAATAAATATTAAATAGGAAAGTAATTATTGAATGCCTAATTAATTATGGCAGGCACATTTGTGATCTTTTCCCATGTTTACCATCATCAAATTTTTCTCTTTCATCAATATTCATACATCACATATTTTCTTATTTCCCCCCCAAATTCATTCAAATTCAAGATCATTTACATCACTGCAGGAGCAATTTTTGTGATTTTGTATCCATCAGGTATCTTCTAATTGCATATTTATCTCATTTTTATGAGCATTTTATATCTACACATCTACACTTTCTTCTATTTTCATAGGGTTTTGATTCTAGAATTTGTTTATCCATTTCAATGGCTGAAATTGATACTCCGAGGAGGGTTACTAGAGATATATATTTATTTGACAAATTGTTGGAAGAACATGAACAAAAAAGAGATTGAGGGTTCTTTGATTGTCAATTTTGTATATAGTAGAATACTTTTATACATAGACATTTGTATTATTATATAACCACAAGTTGAACTGTTGATCTGTGAATACAATTATATTTGAATACGTAAGTACTCTGTCAAATTTAGAAAGTTGATTAGAGAATTCAAGTATAGTTGGATACATCAATACTATATTGTTGGCCTTTTCAAAATTTTATTTAGAAGAATTCTTATACAGTTTGATACCCACAAATTGTATCATTTTTGCTCGTTTGTCTTATGTATCCATACTTATACAGTTTGATACCCACAAATTGTATCTTTTTTGCTCGTTTGTCTAATGTATCCATATTTTTGTTAACAACAATGTTGAAATGTATCCATATTTATATACATAGATACTTGTATTGTTATATAAGCACAAGTTGAAATGTTGATTTGCGAATACAGTTATATCTAGATAGATAAGTACTATATCCAAGATAAAAAATTGATTTGGGAATACAAGTATAGTTGTATCCAACGTATTTATTTTTGTGTTTAACAACAATGTATTCATTGTATTCTATATTGGTGTATTCATTTTTTGTTTTACAACTAGTGCATCTATTGCCATGTAGTTCCACCTATTCAAAATCGAAATATTTAACCTTCATTCACAAATTCAACAATTTGCTTATATACAATAACTTGAATTAACAAAAAAAAATTATTAATACCTTTACAACGCCAGAATAAGAAATATGGAGACAACAAGAAAATTGAGTATGATGTATCACAATTTTTGTTAAACTGATAAAGAATATGACCTGATATGTCTTTAAATAAGTAATTTTTAGTTATAAAGTTAATTATGGGAAGTTGCTCATTGTATGGGCGTAATGTAAGGATAGTGGGTTATATTTAGAGTCAATTCCTTATTTAGTTTGTTGTACTTAAAGATGTATTAATGTATAAATAAAAAAAACTAAAAGACTATACAAAAATACAACAAAAAAGTGATATAAATTGTAGTCATTTATTGTAAATAACATACTTATAGCTATTGGTATTCATTAACCCTATAAATATAGTTATTTTTATAAGTTTTCTTTAATAGGGGACGAGGGCGTGCATAGATTAGTTTTTCTTTTTTTTAAATCTTACATTTTTGTGTTTCTTTTGTTATTCTTCTCTAAATATTAAGAAAATACAAAAAAAAAAAGGCAGTAGTTATTGTTTTTAATAATTGTATATTATTCAAAAAAAAAATCTAATAATTTATCTTATAATTTAGAGATAATGCAGAAATACCCCTGAACTATTACTGAAATCTCAGCGACACACCTTAACTTAACTAGGGTTCTATTTACCCCCCCCCCCTCCTCCCTGAACTCATTTTTTCATATTTTCGTACACCTTTTGTGTTGATGTGACACCTTCAATCAAGTAAGTTGGTTGTGCTTGTACACAACATCTCCACGTCAGTAAATATATATTTAAGAAAAATCTTCTCATTTTCTTTATTTTATATTTAAATTAAGTTACTATACATATATTTTTTAATATTTGTTTTCCTTGTACAATTCAGATTTCTACAAACTGTACTATTTATAAGATGTTGAACATCTCCCTAAAAATGGGTCTAACCATGCCCCTCTCCTATTATCTTGCCAGAATGTGGTGCAAAACTTCAGTAGGCCTTCTAGGTTTTTTTAATTTCTGGACTTCTCATGAATCATTTAAGGAAGTGGTTAGAACGAATTGAAATTCTGAATTTTCTTATAATCCTTTTTTGAATTTTAAAAAAATTTTATTAAGAGGATCAAGAAAACTTAACTTTGTGGAGTAGAAAAGCATTTGGGGATCTTTTCAAACAATTAATCATCAGGGAAGAGATTGTTAAGTTAAAAGAAAAGTTGTTTGAAGAAGATCGATCAGTTGAGAATAGAACTGTGATGCAGAGGGCTAAAGCTGAATACTCCAAATATTTAGCTTTGAAGGAATCATTTTGGCAACAGAAGGCTGGTTAGAATTGGTTTGAAAATGGTGATAGGAATTCAAGATTCTTTCATAAGATTCTTTCATAGTGTGGTTAAGGGTAGAAGGTAAAAACTTTAAGTGAAGAAAAATCAAAGACTTGCAAGCTAGATGGTTAGAAGATCAGAGAAACATAGCTATTGTTGCTGTTAATTTTTATCAATATTAGTTTTCAACATAGAGAAATGCTACAAATTCTACACTCTTAGCTCATATTCCAGAATTAATTGTCTCTGAGAAGAATACATATTTGGAAAAGATTTTGGACCACGATGAGGTGAAAAGGGCAGTTTTCAATCTCAATGGAGATATAGCTCATGTGGACCTGATGGTTTATCAGGTAAAAAATTTCAAGTCTGTTGGAATATAATGGGGTTTAATATTCCAGAATGGTTAGTGACTTCTTTGCAGGAAATACTCTTCCCAAATCAATTACTCACACTAATCTGATTCTCATACCTAAGAAAGCTCTAGTTCAAACTTTCTCAGATTTGAGACCTATAAATTTGAGTAATTTTGTTAATAAAGTCTTTTCCAAAATTGTACATGATAGATTGGCAAGGTTGCTTTAAAAAATTATATCTGTTAATCAATAAGGATTTGTTAAGGGAAGAAGTATTATCAAGAATGTACTACTTACTCAGAAGTTTGTTATTGATATTGGTAAAAGAGGAAAACTTGACAATGTAGATATCAAGCTAGACATGGAAAAGTCATATGATAGGGTGTCTTGATTCATTTTTATGAAAGTGTGAAGGAAGATGGGATTTATAATACTTTTGTTGACTTTATATGAAGATTGGTAGCTAACACTCATTATTCAGTTCTTATCAATGTACAATCTCATAGTTTTTTCTACTCCACCAAAGGAGTAAAGCAAGGTAATCCTATTTCCCCTACTCTTTTTTATTATAGTTGCAAAATAACTTAACTGTTTGTACAGGGATAATCAATTTATAGAGTATGAGATGCCTAAATGGAGCACTAATTTAAATCATTTAGCATATGCTTATGATACCATCATTTTTACTTCCTCTAATGAATATCCATTGAAGATGATAATGAATACTTTACATGAGTATGAGGAACAATCAAGCCAGTTGGTGAACAAGCAGAAGAGTTTCTTTAGTATGCATCTTAATGTTGCAAGAAATAATGTAGATATTGTGGAAAAGTTCCTTGGTATAAATAGGGCCTCCTTTCCTATGAAATATATCGGTTGTCCAATTACCCATTCTAGGAAAAGGAATGAGCACTATGTTGCACAAAATGAGAAGATCAAAGGAAAACTCCAAACATGGAAAGGGAGGAAAAGAATTCTTCCCTGAATATGTTGTTTTGCATGTCATGAATAATATGAATATGATCAAGCAATCATTTCAAGGTGGCAAACCTTGGTTGACAGTTAATAGAACTGATCAATTTTCTGTCAAAAAGTGACTTGAATCTGTTGAGAATTAAAAATAATTGTTGTGCATACCTCAGTCAATTGTGGTGTAAGAGTCCTCCATTCAAACTCTCATTTCTAGCTTGGAGAATTCGGAAGGGACAAGTTCCAGTTGCTACTCTTATGCACACTTGGAACCCAACTGTCTCAGATATATATGGTTGTTGTACCTCTCCACTAGTGGGATCTATAGACCATATGTTTAAAAGGGGAGATATTGCTCAATGTGTTTGGAGATATTTTTCTGATGGTGCTGGTATTGCTCACTTGTCTTGGCTCAAGAAAAACATAAGAAAGTGATGGAGTTTGGATGGTAATCCTAGGAAGAAGGTAATCTATCATATGGTTCCTATTGTTATTCTATAGTTTCTTTGAAAGAGGAGGAACACCATTCTTCTTCATGGAGGAACTTTTTCTAAGGGAAAATTAATTTGGGAGGTGATTGATTCTATAAGAAAGCTTATGTTTCTCATATTAAAAGTCTCTTGTCAAGACCTGACATGACTTGGTTAATTTATTAGATGAATTTAGACAATCAGTTAGCTTTAAGATTGTTATTAAGTGGATGCCCCCTCTTATACTTTGGGTTAAGTGTAACACTGATGGCCGGGACCTCCAAGGATAATACGAGACCTACCTCAGCTGCATTTTGTATTGGAGATTCAAATGATAATTTTATGTTTGCCATAGGAGTTAAAATTAAGGACAATATTAACCTGATTGTTGAGGCAAAGGAGATTAGAGATGGTCTGATATTTTGTAGAGAGAATGGGATTAACAATGTAATTAAAGAGTGTGATTCATTGGCTCTAGTGCAAATGCTTAATGGAGTTTGGGAGATCTCATGGTCTATTTCAATGGAGATTAGGTATATCAAGTCGATCATGAGGTCCATCATAGTAAGGATACAACACCTCCTTAGGGAGGGAAATACCCTTGTTGATTTCTCTGCTAACCTTGTGTTTTCTTTTGCAAGTGATTATTTATTTGATCATTTACGACAAATTCCTAATGCAGGAAGGAAGTTGTTACATTTAGAAAAAATGGGCACTTAAAATCTAAGGAGAGTCATGATCTAGGCTTCAGATAAATTGGTTTAACTTGATGTAGGCTAATTTGTGTGTCCAACAATAACATTAAAATAGTGCTTTAAACAAAGATATCTAAAGTCTGAAGTATTTTTAATTGGTTGGAATATCCGCATCTGTGAGACTTGAGGTGTTCCTCGAATGTTACTTCAAGACTAGTAGAACGTCGTTTATCGCCATTGTTGACCTATTTGACGTAGGCAATTATCGAACCCGCAAAATAGATGTTCGAAGGAGAAATCATCTCTTATTGATAATTATTTCACTTTAAACTATGGAATTGATGGTGGTATCAATCTCGATGGGATTCAACCCATCGTTCCTGAGAATAAAGGGGAGGATTTACATATAAGAGAAAATCATTAAGTCATTTGAAATAAGATATTTATTTATTTGCTAGGCTTGGTAAGCTAAAGGTATGTAGTGAGTGTATAACTTTGAGAAAGAAACTTGAATATATCATTTGAGCTCAAAATTTACACTTAAGATCTACAAGATGCAAAAGGATGAATTGAAATTAATCCACAAAAATCATTATTCAAAAGCAGTATATTCTTATCTAAAAGTTGATTTGTGTACGAAGATGAATGATTGACCAGACGAGCTTGCACGAGAAGAATCGATGAGCTTCCAGACATCTCTAATAGCTTTTGATGTTCTGTTGTCTTTTTTTTTATCATTTCCTATTTTTTACTTTCCTTTTTTTTTCTTTTTTTTTACTTTAATGTAGAAATCAATTTCAGAATTAAAATTCGAATTTAAAGGGTCATTTCCTAATGCTATTTAAGAACCAACTTACAAAGATGGAAGCTCACAACAAGAAATCGAATTAAAGAAATTGCACAATTCAACATGAGAAGATAAGAGAGTTAGAAGTTGCAAGTGAGGATAACCAAAAAAATTCTGAAAATTGGTAATCAACAAGAAAAAATAGCAGCGGAAAAAAAGAAAGTAAATTTAACACATGTGTAATATTAAACAGTGAACAATCTTATGTTGATATGTTGTCTCTAACTGTAGTTTTATGAAGCTTTGAATTAGGGAGAAGAAGAAGAAGAACAATGAGAGTAAGAAGAAGTAATAGAGATCAGGAAGACGATGAAGTAATCTTTAAAGAAAAAATGTATCTTGCTAGAGTTAAACACTCTATGCTTTCATTCTTATTATTTCTTCATCTAACATTCAATATGTACATGTATCTATTTATATACAATAGCTTGTAAGCTTGTAACAAACTAGTAAGGCATAACTAACTTAACTAACAGTTAGTTACTAATCCTAACTGACTTATATTCTTTGCTTATCTTTTAAGTCACTACTATTAACACTCCCCCTCAAGCTTGGAAGTGAAAAAATGTTTTGAACTCCAAGCTTGGAACTGAGAACTTGATGTTGAACCTTGGTCAGTCCTTTGGTTAACATGTCAGCTGGTTGTTCCTGTGTTGGAGTGTA
>JAJOOS010001345.1:0-47425 GCA_029582725.1 Solanum chiquidenum | reverse complement strand
TGAATTATATATCATAAATAATAATAAAAGAATATTAAATTAAAAAACAAACCTTTTTTTAAAAATTCTTAACCAAAATCGCTGCTAGAAAAAAAGTTTTTTTTTTTTGAGAAAATAAGCAGCGATTTTTATTTTTGTTTTGTCAAAAGCCCTTTTGGTTAATTTTTTTTGATCTTCCATTTTAGTTTTTTTAAAGAATAAAGCAGCTATTTTTAATTAAAAAAAATACAAAATCGCAGCGATTTTTAATAAAAGAAAAAGAGTTTTTTTTTACGAAGATTTTTAATTAAAAAAAAAGAAAAAAAGTTTTTAGACGAAATCGCTGCTTGGGCAGCGATTTTGTAATTTTGTCAGAGGAAAATCGCTACGTCAGTAGCGATTTTGCCCTTTTGGTTAGAAAAAAAAGTGATTTGCCCTTTTGGAATTTTTGACAATTTTTTTTGCCCTTTAAGCTCTGGACTCAAGATATTTGTATGTCACACATTCATAGATTGTGAACATACAAAAGATTATGAACTACTATTAAATAACCAAATGAATGGAAAAATTGAACCAATACAAAATTTAGATGAACACGGCATATAAAACTCGATAAGTTTATGGGTCACTATCTTTCTTCCATCTTGGTACAATCCTCGCCCAAGATTTATGAGATTTTTTTGGAAGACCAAAGTAATTTCATAAACAACCTTTAAAGTTGATGTTGATTTTCATTTTGACTGCTTAACTAATGTTTATACCTAGTAAACATGCATTAATAAAAAAAATTACTCTTTCTCTTTTTAACTATTTTTAAATTTTAATATTTCACATGATACATATGTTTAAACAACAATATTAGAAATATTTTGGTTCATCTTATATAGCTTTAGTTTAAGATCACATATTTTATAAAAGACAAATACTTTCTATAAAAATTTTTTTTGCGTAAAACCAACAGATTCATAAGTCTTTTTTATTTATTTTTTCAAATTTCGTAATAAGTCAAAACTAAACAAATAAATTAAAACGAAGGAAGTAAGTTAGGACCGAAAATCAAGTATAGCAAATTAAAATTTCATTTGTCTATTTAACGCTAACTCATGAGTCACATTACACACGGATTTTCTATTCCATGCATTATCAACTTTAGTATAAAGAAATTACGAAAGTGTGAATTTCAGGAAAAACGTACTGAAATTGTTAAAGTTGCTAGTGATCAATTCAATTCTAACTTCCTCATTGCCACAATTATGTTAATCTCCAAACAGAAATAATGTCACCAAATACTTTTTTTGTTGGTTGGTTAAATAGGTCAATGTCACCAAATAGTACATGATCAAATTAATGATATTGATTTTAATTAATTTGACACTACGTAATTCTAGGTCGATCAAAGATTTGGACGGCTAACTATTAATTATAAGTAATTTATTTATTGTCTATTGCTATCAAGTTGAGAACGATATGTTCAGCCTCCATTAGCGACTAATTAATGGAGGATCTTACATTTGATTGCTTCATCTTTGATAATTCATAGAGATTTCCAATATACAATTATATTTGTGCTTCCGTTTATAAATACTTATTTACATTTTCATTTGTTTGTCTTATTTTTATTTTTTAATTTAATTTAAAAAATCCGTAATTATTTTCTATTTTAATAATTCTCTAATTTCAATACTTCTCACCTAACATGCTTAACACCACAAGACAAAATGACATTTTAGTATATTAAATGTATTTTTGGTGTAAGGCCGCCACAAGATTCAAATATTTTCTTTTACTTTTTAATTTTTTATCTCGACGGTATATTAGTTAAAAGTTATGACAAATCTACCAGCTTTGTGATGGTAATGGACCCACGCAAAATAATTTTTTATCTGGACAAAATATAAATGTGCCGTCTTAAACTTTTGACTTGGCTTGTTTTATGAACAAAACTCCATCTTTAATAAGTTCTTTACTTTTTGCCTTTGAAAATTTGCTCAAGAGAGCAAGAAAAAGCAAAAAATCCAGGGTGTGTTTGATATGAAGAAAAATATTTTTCAATTTTTTTATATTTAATTTGGTTAAAAGTTTTGAAAAATGTTTTCCAAATCAATTTATTTTCCTCAAATTCAAGAAAATTGACTTCCCTTCAAAATTAAGGAAAGCATATTCCAAAACTCTCCTCCAACTTCAAATTACAATTTTTTTTGTTGAAAAAAATAAATTTAAAACTTATTTTTAAAAGATATTTTCTAACTTTAATTTTTTTTTCACCCCCTCATCCCCAATTCCCCCCCCCCCCTCAGCCCCCTACCCCCAAAAAATTAAAAAATAAATTATAATTTGTTTTAAAAAATATTTTCAATTTCAATTTTTTATTTTTTTTCACTCCACCCCATCCCTACCCTGGACCCCCTCCACCCTCCAAAAAAAATTAAGTTTGTTTTTAAGTAATATTTTCAATTTCAATTTTTTATTTTTTTTACCCCATTCTTACCACCCTACCCTCCCCAAAAAAAATTAAGTTTTTTTTTTCTTTCAATTTCAAAAATTATGTAAAAATAAAAGATATTTTATCAAAAATATTTTTCAATCATAAATCAAACACTAAAAAATCTTTTCTACTCACCAACCAAACATGAGAAAATAAGTCAAAAATCTACTTGTTTTCCAGGAAAACATTTTCTGGTAAAATATTTTCCATGGAAAACATTTTCCTTCATACCAAACACACAGAGGCGTATCTAGGGGGTGGGGGGTCATCGGGTTCACGTGAACCCATGGTCCTAATTGTCGAACCGATTAAATTTATATCATAAATCAATCTTTTTATAATAGTACACCCATCATTTCAAAATCGTGAGTACGCCTCCGCAAACACACCCTCAATATCACTAATTTTCAATTTAAGAAATTATTGGAGCGAAGCTAATATGCAATCATTCTAAAATTTAATACTTATAAAATTGAAATTCTAGTCGTCCATACTATCCCATGGACAAATATTTCCTGAAAATTGGCAAGACAAGATTAATTAAACAAGGGGCACACTTTTCTATTTGTTACATTTGTAATAACTCACTGATGATAAGACCCTTTATTGAGGTGATGTATGACAAACAATATATTATAAACCGACTTCCATACTCAATGCCAAATATATATATGTGCAAATTACATTTTACAATCTTATTAGTATAATTGATTTATAATAGAAGATTCATGAACAACACAACAATATATCTCTATCTTAAGCTTCTATAGTCTATACACGTTTTCAAGTCAATTTTAAATTACGTTATAGAAAAACTATCATGTACATATTTTATTTAAATCAAAGCTGTCTAAACCAAGTTAAGAACACGCCAAGTAATTTGAATTGAATTGTCTGACTGATGAAGGTGCTGGATCGAAATATATTTTCCTTCAATTTTTTATCCATAAATTAATGTAACGAATGCACCAAATAAATGTAAATTATAAGAGTCTCCATGATATGATGAGACGGATATATATTCAAACTTGGTAGGCTTATCGTTTAGTAGAAAATATCACATCGTCACGTTCCCATTTGGGTGCAGGAGGACCAATTTTCTTAATAACTATATAGTAATATCCTTGTGGAAGAATATCAGCAGTAGATAGGGTAAGTTTATCGTTACTGTTAAAAAGAATATAATCAACTAACTAATATAAGTGTGTTCTCTCTAATGATACCGAGGGGATTCAAACCCTTGTGGAGGAGGGCAGCGCAAAACTTAATTGAGTTCCACCTTTGCCATTGAACCAACATCCCACTAAATCCGATCCGCCGCTGCCTAATATTGAAAAATAGAAGAGTATTTACCAAAATAAAAAATAAAAAAATAGAAGAGTAACACGATATAGAGTGTGTTTGGTATGGAGGAAAATGTTTTCTTTGAGAAAATAAGTGGATTTCTAATTTATTTTCTCATGATTGGTTGGTAGGTAAAAAATATTTTCTTAATGTTTGGTTGGTGAATGAAAAACATTTTCTAGAAAATATCTTTTATTTTTGGCTTGAGAATAGAAAATACTCTTTAGGAAAATAATTTCTGACCCGAAAATCAACCTCGATAATCGATCTAGGACCCGACCCTGACACCCGAACTAGGACACCATCCCGAGTCCCCACGACCGTTCCAAAATCCTGACCAGACTTCTAATACATAAATATTTTTCAATTTTTTTTTTTTAAAAATAAACTTTTTACGGGGGTGGCATGTGTGTGGGTGGGCGGGGAGGCAGGTAGGGGTGGCGGATGGCGTAAAAATGAAATTATTTTTTAAATTTGAAATATTTTTCAAAATAATATTTTTTTTGTGGGGGGAGGGGATAGAGGTTGGGTGAGGTAAACATAACCTTAAAATTTGAAATATTTTTTTAAAATATTTTTGTTTGTTTGGGGGTTGGTTTGGGCGCGGGGGTAAAAAAGTATATGAAATTTCAAAAATAAGAAAATTTAAAATTTTATTATTTTTTTGGATGGGGAGGGTTGGGTACGGAGCATGGTAAGAAAAAATATTGTAATTGAAGGATGAAGTAAATTTTTTAAAAATGTTTTCATTAATTTTTTTTGAAGCGAAGTCATTTTCCTTAAATTTGAGGAAAATAAATTAATTTGAAAAGCATTTTCCAAAACATTTAATCCAATCAAACATGAGAAAATTTGAATACCAAACACACCCATAATCAGTGGCGGAGCCACCTTACAATTAGAGGTTCATCCGAACCTCCTTCGGCAGAAAATTATATGATTTATATATGGTTAAAATAACTTTTTAGGTATATATAGTAGATGTCGAACCCCCTTCGACTATTTCATGTGTCTATTTTTTTAGATTTTGAACCCCTTATTGAATATCTGACTCCGCCACTGCCCATAATAGTTTATATTTGTCTTGATAAATAGCAAGTATAAAAATATTTATTATTCGATGAAATGGTGGTGACGATATACGTATTACATCAAATAATTAGGTTGTAGATCTTTTCAAGAACTGCTAGTTATTCCTACGCTAAGGCTTCGTTTTAGTTTAGAATCTTTAGATTGATTGCTAACTTTTATAGCTCATCATATGAGTAGTTAAGCATTCTGATTATTAGTTGCTAACATGCCACGAAGTTGTATGTAACACGTTACAATGGATTTGTTACAAGACTTGTCATCATCTTAATATATGAAAACAACACTCATCATGAAATGCTTAATTAAATTAAAGTCACACACTTAATTCTAAGTAAAATTATGAAACACTTTTTGGAATTAAGATGCATGAATTGCAACCACACATGACACACTATACAGTAGTATTATTGGGTGTGGCCCAAAGTTGTACACTGATTTAGCTATACTTGTCATGTTCCCATATATAGTTGACTTACTCAACCTCCATATGTAAATTGTTAGCTCAAGGACCACAACTACGTTGTGTAGGTTTTAAAAATTAAAGCTAACTGCGGTGAGTGGCTTTCTATAACTATAAGGCTCCTGATGGCAACATCGATCACTCACAATATAGCAACACCTTTTTTTATTAATAAACAACTAACTATCTTAAAATAGGAAGGGGGGTGGTTCTGCAACAACCACATTTTTTTTCACATGAATGGGATTTCTTTGCTCACGACCTAGATATCCCTTCAATCTAATATGAAGATTGATCTTACGATTGAACTCTAGCATTTCTTCAGTACTCATAATAATGTTTATATAGGCTAGCCTTAGGGTTTAATGTGGAGGAATATTTAATAAGCTGGTGGGCCACCTAACATGAACCCCTTATGGGTGGACCCGATCATGTGATATTTTCCAACAAGGACAAATTTAGCAACAACTTATTGTATACCAGAATTGGTTATTTTATTATTGTATTAGAACCAAGCTCCTATCGATCTATTCATTTTTTCTTATGTTTGCCTCCCCGCCTTATTGTTCATGTTCCAGATGTTCATTCTTAAACATGCTAGGGACGGGGTTGGAGTCCGATATCGACAAGGGCTATTTAATTTTGTTGTATGAACTTGAGCAAGATCCATTTCTTATGGTAAAGATCAGCTAAAGCTGCAACAAAAGTTAGCCTAACCTTATCAAATAGATATCACAGCCACATATTTATTATTGTTGGCTCTATTCACATCGTATCTAATTTCATGACTTACGCTAGTGTTAAATACTGATCAGCCTTTAAAACAACAAACGTGATATCTCATTTGTCTATTTTTACTCGTTCATTTTTTTATTTGATGCATCTCTTAATAATTAAAAATAATTAAGTAATTTTACTATATTAATCGTTAAATATAATAAATTCAGTGTTTTGAGAAATGACTACAGTTCATAATAAGGATAAATTTAAAAAATTAAGTAATAAATTATTTCTTGATTTTCTAAACTGAACAAGTAAACTTAAGAGGGAGTATAAAGACTTGGACATTAATAGCAAACACATACTCTATAGTCACAGAAATTTTGGTTTTTAGAATTTTCATCAAAGGGGTTCCAAAATATGAAAAAGTAAATACACTAATTAACTAGCTGAAGGGCTTCAACATAATTATATATAAATAATATATATTTTTACTGAGGAGGGTTTATCTAGCTAGTCTCAAGTTGACTCGACCCCTGGTTTCCCTCTAATATAGTACTTACTCACACAATTAGTATCAAAGTCACCACGAAGGCAGATCAAGTTTGTGGTTGTAATTCTGTTATGAATATAGTACTGTGTTGTCGTAAATGTAAGGATTCTATAATTTATATAGAATTATAATATAATCTATAATTTTTAAGGATTCTATAATTTTTTTAAAAACAAATCGTGAAGTTAATAAGCTCAACTCTATGTTATAGTTCGTCCCTAGTACGGAGGAATAGCATGTGGAGTGGAATGAATGTTAACAGTGGATGTTGAGGGGAAGGATATGCGTGGGGGCAGTGAGGGGGAGGCCCCCTACTCAGGAGGAAGGCGTGGGAGCCCATGCGCCTTCCATTTTTATGTTGCCTAAAAAACTTATCCTTTATGCTCCGGACTCGTTATTTCTAAGTGCAAATGCAACGTCTACTTATGTATTAGCACGCTCAACCTACATGGAGGTGCTAAAAACCATTGAGCAATATATAGTTGTATATGTGTTGGAGAAATTGTTTCAGAGAGGTTCTCTGCGTCGAGACGTAGATTTGATGGAGGAGATTATGAAGAAGAGATGCAAGATCCTAAAGATTATGTGAAGAAGGTGGACAAATTTATTTTGTCAGAAATTCAGGCCAAGGGGAAGATTTGTTGGGGTTTATTTGCCCTGTATTAGAACAATTTATATAGTATATCATTATTTGTTTTAGAAAACATGAAAACTCATAGGTTATATGTTGGACAGGTGCAAAATCTGTGGATGAAGATTTGAAAGAGCAGAAATCAGGTGTTACAGTCTCCGTAAGATGCCAAGAATTAAGGTGTATATTAAGAGTCAGAAGTCATTTTTCACGAATTAAAGAAAAATATTGTTTTAAATATTTTGTTAATCGAGCGTGAAAAAATTAGAATAATTTGCCTACAAACCAAAAAAGTGAAATATTGCACACGGTACAAAATGCTGCTTAGACAAAGCCAAAAAAAATGTATGATGTCGATAATAGTCCTCCAATAATGATAGAGATCAAGAATTTTGAGTAACTACTTCAACTTGACATATAGCCAATTCCCTATAAATGACCTTCCTCGTTATCTTCAGCTCTAGTAACAAACTAAGAAAATCAATTGTCCTCTCATACATTATTCTCAGCTTTGCCTAACTAAAACTATAGTTAGAAGAGCAGAATTTTTTTTAAAAAAGTCGAATCGATCTTATAGACTTCACCACGAGAAGCTATGGAGGTGGATAAGGAACATATAAAAGAGGAAACCAAGTATGGAGGAATTAAGGCCATGCCTTTCATTATAGGTAAATAAATTCCAATTTCAAGTTATGTTAGTCAAGTTTTAGTTTAGGCCTCTTATTTGAATTTGACTTGCAGGAAATGAAACCTTTGAGAAGCTGGGGACGCTTGGAACCTCATCGAATCTCCTGGTTTACTTAACCACTGTCTTCCATATGAAGTCAATTAATGCTACTAACCTCGTTAATGTCTTCAATGGTACTTGCAATTTTGGTACTCTGCTTGGAGCGTTCTTATGTGACACTTATTTAGGTCGATACAAGACATTGGGGATTGCTTCTATTTCTTCTTTCACGGTACGAAAGAAAAAACATAACATGCTTACATTATTTGTTGCAATTCATTGTAAAAATTTGAATTTTTTTGTGTGTAAACAGGGGATGTTGTTTTTGACGCTAACAGCTGCAATCTCGAAACTGCATCCTCTTCATTGTGGAACTGAAGAAAATAGCATTTGCCTTGAACCAACTACAGGACAATTAGCTTTCTTACTATGTGGATTTGGTTTTCTAGTAGTAGGTGCTAGTGGTATTAGGCCATGCAATTTAGCTTTTGGGGCAGACCAATTCGATCCCAATACTGAATCAGGAAGAAGGGGAATTAACAGCTTCTTTAATTGGTACTACTTCACTTTCACTTTTGCCATGATGGTATCATTGACTGTCATTGTCTACATTCAGTCGAGTGTGAGTTGGGCTATAGGATTGGCTATTCCCACATTTCTAATGTTCTTGTCATGCGTTTTCTTCTTCGTTGGTACCAAAATTTATGTCCATATTTTACCCGAGGGTAGTCCCTTGACAAGTATGGTGCAAGTGCTCGTTGCTGCCATAAAGAAAAGGCGCTTAAAGTTACCAGAACAACCACAGAGTACCTTGTTCAATCATGTTTCCATCAAGAGTATCAACTCTGAACTTCCTTACACAGATCAATTTAGGTAATAATGAATGATCCTCTAGTCTACAATCATTTGACCTTCTTTTTTTGTTGGTGGAGCTAAGACTAATAGAAGATAGAATTATGGTTCTGCAGGTTCCTGAATAAAGCATCTATTTTAAGCCCCGAAGACAAAACAAACGAAGATGGATCAGCAGCCAATCCATGGAGACTTTGCAGCATCCAACAAGTGGAAGATGTGAAATGTGTGGTAAGAGTATTTCCAATATGGACAGCAGGTTTGATATACTACGTTGTTCTAGTCCAAATGCAAACTTATGTAGTCTTTCAAACGCTGCAAAGCGACAGGCGCATTTACAGTGCTAGTAAGTTCAAGATTCCAGCAGCATCATACTCGGTCTTCTCCATGTTGAGTTTGTCCATTTGGATACCTATCTATGACAGAATAATCGTTCCATTTCTCCGAAAAATCACCAAGAAAGAAGCTGGCATAACCGTCCTCCAAAAAATGGGGATCGGATTAGTAATTGCAGTTCTCACAATGCTAGTATCAGCTGTAGTGGAAACTCGACGAAGGGACATAGCACTTAGGCATCCAACACTAGGCATCGAACCAAGACGAGGCGGAATTTCAGCCATGTCTGCTAATTGGTTGATACCTCAACTAGCTCTTGCTGGTCTTTCTGAAGCATTCACTATCATAGCACAAATTGAGTTTTTCTACAAGCAATTCCCGGAAAACATGAGGAGCTTTGCAGGTTCATTCTTGTTTTGTGGATTTGCATTGGCTAATTACATGAGTAGCTTGTTGATAACAATAGTTCACAAGACAACAAGAATATCAGATACAGAGAATTGGTTAGCAGAGGATCTAAACAAGGGGAGATTGGATTATTTTTACTACTTAGTTGCTGCATTGGAGGTTTTAGGTTTTGGTTACTTTCTAATATGTGCCAAATGGTACAAGTACAAAGGAACACAAAATGATCAAAATCTTGAAGTCTCCATGAATAAATTACAATCCACAAAACCTCTAGTTTGATTTAACATTTTATATTCTCTTCTTCTAGTAATGTATATTTGATTCATGTGACACAAAATCTCACTCATGAGACTACAATCGGCGATACTTAATGATCAAACTAGTTTTTTTTTCCCAATGATTTTCATCTGATTTTCGGTACTTATATTGGATTTGATTAAATATGAATTCATGTCGAGAAGTCTGATATTAGGGTAAAACGCTCTAACATAGGCGACTTTATACCCAATAAGACTCGAACCCAAACCATCTGATTATAGATGAAGGTGATAAGTATGGTATTCACATATTAGTTAATTTGTCTATTGGGGGTTATTTATGGAATTGTATGGGTATCAACTCTCGTATAAAATAATAGATAAATAATATACTTGTTGGTGATGTGAATGCTTCACTTTAAATATTTGGTCGTTGTTTGATATATAAGAATGTTTTGTCAAAATGTAGAATGTGTTAAATAAAAGCGTATAAATTTTGTAATAACATAAAGTAACACGATGTTGTAAATCATGATCATATTTTACTTTCATGTGAACTTATTTTCTTTTTTATGAACATTCAAAATAAAATTGATATTAGCAATTAGCATTAGATCAACCTGTATAGTATTATTCCAATTATGCCATAATTAGAAAAAATAATTCCGAAATATTTGTAATCAACTAATAGCGAAAAAGAAGGAACAATCTTTTTTTTTCTGAAGGAGAAAAGTTCAACTGTTTCTATATAAATATCAAGTTTCTTTTTTCTCGTGGAAAAAAGATATCTGGATCTTGCGAATTAAGAAATTAATAGTAAAAGCTTAAAGAAGTTTTTGCACAGATTACCCCTATTTCAGAATGATCTTAATTTAGTCCCCACTGCAAAATTAATAATAATAAAAAATTATGAGCTAAAAGTACCCTCATCTATTTCGCTAGACATAAGTTTTAGAATTTTTTTATTTTGTTTGATGTAAGTTTTATATGGATTAAATTATATGACACAAGTAATGCAATATCTAATTCACTCGGTATAAATTTAGAAAATTTGTCTTATCCGACATAAATTCTGTAGAATAAGTTATGCCTATTACGACATTACTTTGTGGGTTGTGAAATTGAACTTATGCCTTTATCATCATAAGTTTTGTAGAACCTAAGTTATGCCTGGTAACTTGTGGATTTTCTTAACTGCACTTGTGCCAATTGCCGGCATATCTCATTAACTTGTTATGTGTTGTAAAACATACCTTGTGTTATATTATAATACCAAAATATAAATTAATATCTTATGATTTTGTTTTGTTTTTTTGTTGTTAAGGATGTTTTTGATCACTTTTTTATTATTTAAAATGTTGAAGGAAAAAAAAGTCACAAATTTGAAAGACAAAAATTAAAAAGGAGAAAAAGATAAATATACCTCCGAACTATTATAAATGGTATGCAGATACTCTCGGTTATACTTTTGGGATATTAGTGCCCCTGCCGTCCAAAAACTAGAGCATAGATGCATTTCACTCTAACGGAAGACTAAACAGGGACATGTGATGCAATCTTATTCGTCAATTCGATATTTAATAAATGTTGGGTCGATGGATAAGATTATGACACACATATGTCCGTTAGTATAAATGATATATATGCTCTAGTTAATGGAAAATAAGGACACCAATATCCCAAAAGTATAACAGAGTGAGGTATTTTTGTCCTTTTTCCCAATTAAAAATCACCCAAAATAGGAGCATTCGTGTGAATGACCCTAATCTCACCATGACGCATGCATGACCAAATACAGAAGCTAGGGCCCAATGACCCAAGATCCGAAGAACCCAGGCCCAATAGTTAAGCTAGTCATTTTTCATCAGCATTTTTCTGAGATTTGTGTTCCAAATTTAATACTATTAGTAGTTTTAATTAATTAGGGGAGTCCTTTTGTTATTCTTCATCATTTTATGTATGAGAAAGAATTAACCTAAATAATAATTAAATAATTGTCATTTAATCACTTAAACTAAACATGATTGATGAATCTGACCGACTATTTGACTAAAGATTCTTTTTAGAACGATTCCAGACAAAGCTCAACAGAAAATAACATTTTAAACATGAATACAAGAGCAATAAAGTACTGGTACCAATTTGGGACCACAACCTTAAATGAAGAAATGAGAGAACCCAATGCTACTTGAAATATCAAAAGTGCTACTTGCAAATTTTCAAATTAGTTGACTAATACTACTCCTTAATGAACTGTATTTAATAAATTGGATAATGGAACTTCTATGTACTTTTCTAAAGAATATTCAAATGATTTGTTTGTTGGGACAAATGTATTATTGTATTAAATCAGTTAGTATCATATAAACTATACCCCACATACAATTTGTTGTGTCTCTACGTAAATATCCAATGCTCAAATTACTCACAAATATTTTGAGAAAAAATTAAGGTGAATTTTGGCAGTATAAACCTCTTAAGAAAAGAAGTAAAATATCATAATCAAACTTAGTTCAACTTCTGAGGTGGATGGACGTTGTACAATCATTTACGTTATCAGGTTAAGATAACCTATAATTAAAAACCTATTAATTTAAATTTGGTAACCTAAAAATGTTGTTATAATGACTTGCTATAATCGATTAAAAATACACTAACCATTTATAAGAAATATTTCACACTATCAATTGATATAAGTTAAATCCTTATATGTTATGAAAAGACAAAATTGAATCGGCCTAAAAACTTACACCGACCTTAAAAAGAAATAATCCGCTATGGACATAGATAGATCCAGAACTTGTCCAGAAGAAAAAAGAACTAAGACACAACGTGCAGCATGAGTTTGAACTAAGAAACTCCTATTTTCTTTCCTACTAAACATATTCTTAGTTTGATACGCAAGATAAGATAAGGTGAATATTCTAGAATTCAGTAATATCGACAATAACAATAACATATTTAGTAAATATTTTAGAATTAAGTTTGAAATTAGATTTATATTGTACTTAAATTTATACTTTTAATATTTACAATATAAATTTTATGGGATCATTTAAGAAAAAAATTATATATACACATCTTAAGATATTATAATCTCTAAAATTCTTTATCATTTTAAAAAAATTAAAAATTCTCTCTCGGATATATCCCTATTCCCTCTCGAATACCTCCCTCCATTAAATAATGTATCTTTTTTTTGATGTATCTGAAATCATACAATTTTTTAGATTTTTGTAATTTTAAAAGAACATAAATAAAATATATTAACACTATAAAATTTAGATGTTCAGTGGACCAAATTGGGGACTTTATTGGGATAAGTGGAAATGCCAATCAATCCCTTACAGCCAATCATTTATAGGATGGTGGTGGGGATATTTGTATCACTCACGTCTTTGACACGGATTAAATATAATGCACTCTACACAAAGAAAGTTAACAAATAGCATTCGATTTCCTCACTATGTGTTGTTGAATTGTAAATCCATAAATTAAATTGCAAGCATGAAAGATCCTTTTTCTTACTATATATCGAGTTTGAAGTTGAGTAGGCCAATTATTAATTGTCTTTTTTTTCTATTTGAATATCACCATCTACTCAAGTGATAGTTCAAGTCGAAAAAGAAAATAGCTGATAGTTAAATTGTAAAACTTACCGAAAAAAATGATAGTTCAAGTATGTTTTGATGATTAACTCTAAGTGGATTGTTATATTTCATGTCCTTAATATTTATTTTCAAGTGGTCTCAACTTAGAGATATATCTATCAACATCGTCCCCACTTCTTTCATTATCTTTAGAAAATCATTGAGCGTGGATTGACTACACGTCTTTGAATTACTTTAATTTAAACTTTACATCTATCATTTGTACAAGTTAAAATAGTTGTTGTTTGATTAGAATTTATAGTATATTATGTATAAACCCATAAGATTCACCCTTATTTCTAAAAAAAATAAAATTATTTTCGTCTCAAAATAAGTGTCACCTCGGCAAAATCAAATTATCTCCAAATAAGTGTTTATTTTAGTTATTCAAGACAAATTTTTATATGTTTTTCCAAGTATAGTACTGTTATACTTCATCTTCTTAATCGTGTTCAATTTTTCAAGAGATATTTGTTAAATAGCAGTGGTTTAATAAACTACACATTGTATTAATGATTTTTTAATGAACGTGATTTTTACTAAGATCACACTTATTTTGAAACGAAGAGAGTATAACGTATGACAAAGTAAGTGCCTTTAGAGCTAGATCTGAGGAAAAGTAGCAGAAATAAAGTAGGATTGTGGTTGGTTAAAAGGATTTATCTGTACCTGCTGCTACTTTATGCTCCATTTCAGCTTCCCGAGGAGTATATAAAGCAGCAAGGAGAGAGTTAAAAATAGGAAAAAATAAGGTAGAAGCCATGGAAAAGAAAACAACAAGTTTTAGAGATGAGGATAGTGAGAAAGAGCCTGAAATTAACTACAGAGGAGTGAAAGCCATGCCATTTATCATTGGTAAGTGATTTCCTTGTTTCTATCTTGCTGTTTTAATCAATTAAACAGTTGACATCATGAGTTGCTTCATATGTTGTTTATAGGAAATGAAACCTTTGAGAAACTTGGAGCAATTGGCACATTGTCCAACTTGTTGATATACCTCACATCAGTTTTCAACTTGAAGCACATCTCAGCTGTTACTCTGATCAATGTTTTCAATGGAACCACAAATTTCGCCACTTTGCTTGGAGCTTTCTTATCGGATACTTACTTTGGTCGTTACAAAACATTGGGATTTTCATCCATTACTTCATTTCTGGTACTAATTATAACAATTCTTGAAAAGGTTGATCAAGTGAAAGAAAATTAATCTTGAAAAACTGATTTAGTTGTTTCTTGTTGTAGGGGTTGTTTGTGATAGCATTAACAGCAGTGTTCAAGAAATTGCATCCTCCTCACTGTGAATCCAAAGATATCAGCCAATGCATAGGACCAACAGGATGGCAAATGGCGTTCTTGTTGAGTGGATTTGGGCTACTGATTATAGGAGCAGCTGGGATTAGACCATGTAACTTAGCCTTTGGTGCAGACCAATTCAATCCCAATACAGAGTCGGGTAAAAGGGGTATCAATAGTTTTTTTAATTGGTACTTTTTCACCTTAACATTTGCACAAATGGTGTCTGTAACATTAGTGGTTTACGTGCAATCGGACATAAGCTGGTCCATCGGATTAGCCATTCCTGCAATCTTCATGTTGATTTCATGTTTCCTCTTCTTTGGTGGCACTAAAATTTATGTCAAAGTGAAACCAGAGGGAAGTCCCTTGACAAGTATAGCACAGGTTCTGGTTGTTTCTATCAAGAAAAGAAGGCTAAAATTACCAGACCAACCTTGGAAATCACTGTTCAATTACACTCCTCTCAAGTCCATCAATTCCAAGCTTCCTTACACTCATCAATTCAGGTAACAGAAAGGATCAAATCTATGCAAAATTTAGTACTATTATTGTTTTTATTAATAGTTATTTTGATTCAATCTCTTTCTTGCATGCTCATTGGATTGACACAGAGTAACTGTCATTCCTCATGAAGTATGTTCTTGAATATTCAGCAGCGCACATGTTAGTACACTATACATATTGCATGTTCATTAGGTATAACTAATCTTCATAGTGTCTGCTATATGACTCCATTAATTTAATTAGTAATACTTAATTTATGGATTTGGTTTACATACCTGTCAAACTAGCTAAATTATACCTACACTGTAACCTGATTTATTATTTATATTAGTGCAGTTAAGTTTTTCATAGATATGCCAATCAACTTTAAAACTGTGATCTTGGCCTGAAAATTATACTTGCTTGTCAGCATGTTAATTAGGATGGAATTAAAAAAAGCATGAATTGTCAGCATTTTATTATACCTGTTTTCTTTAGTTAGTTTCATGTTTCATTTTACATGACTTACCAGAATCAATTGTCACTCAAACCACAACTTTTTTATATACAGAATTACTTTGATCTCCTCTCTTTTTTGGAAGTGAAATAGTATAAATTGTTTAACCTGTAGTTCCCTGAAATGACCTTGGATCATTTTGTTAAGACCGAAATAATTAGGTGTCATCCAGAAGCTAACAAAGCAAACCTCAAAAGACCATGAGTAAGAAAACAAACGAGAAATATACCAAAAGAGACAAACATTTAATGTGGTTCGGTCAATCGAACCTACGTCCACAAGAGGAAATGAGCAATTCACTACATAAATGTGAGTACAAAATATCGAAAGAAATAACCTCACACAATTCACTCTAAATACAAAGAGGTGTACACAAGTATTAACGGAACACTGCTTCTCACAAATTCTCCACCTACACAAAACTTTTAAAAAGTTCTAAAACTACATTGTAAATGCTACCAAATTAGAAGGAAAGGGATTTTTTCTAGCCAAATATGGAGAATTTGTGTTTACCTTTACCTTTGGCATCTCCATTTTAGCTGACTTAGTGTGAAAACCATGGTGTAGTGTTGGTGCCAATTTTCAACTATCCACTATTCACATAAGGTTACGTACACAACTAAGAAACAGAATTTAGTGGTTCTCACTATCATTTAAACCAATATGTGTATCACATGGTAGGCCCTTTGTATTCACAGGTGTCAGATTAGATAAGAGAAAAAAGACTTTAGCCTAAAAGATATTTCATGATATTGGGTGCAGGCGCTAGGAAGTTGGTCAATGTCTTAATACTTTATGTCATATGTGTTATATAGAAATGCCATATTAGCTGACCTAATTTAATCATTAATAGTAGATATAGTCATTTTTTCTTTGTCTATTATTCTCCGTGTTTCAATTTGTTTGTTTTACTTTCTTGTTTAGTTTGTTTCAAAGAATATGTCTCTTTACACATGACATGTTTAAGATCATAGGATTAAAAAACATTCTGATATATTCAACATATCTTTAGTTTTGATGTCAAAGTTAAAACTAGACAAATAAATTGAAACAGATTGAGTACGACCTAACTGTTTAAATAAACTATGATACAAGGTTTCTTGACAAGGCTGCAATAGTAACACCAGAAGATCAAATCAAGTCAGATGGATCAGTAGTCAATCCATGGAACCTATGCAGTGTGCAGCAAGTGCAAGAAGCTAAATGTGTTATAAGAGTAATTCCTATTTGGGCTGCAGCAATTATATATCATGTTGCAATAGTTGAGCAGCAACAATTTGTTGTCTACCAAGCTCTTCAATCAAACAGACATCTTGGCACCAGCAACTTCCAAATTCCAGCAGCAACTTACACTATTTTCTCCATGTTAAGTCTCACTCTCTGGATACCCATATATGACCGTATAGTTGTGCCATTACTCCGAAGAATCACTGGAAAAGAAGGTGGCATAACAATCCTTCAAAGAATGGGATTTGGCATATTCCTCACTGTTCTATCATCCCTCGTATCTGCATTCATCGAGAAACGAAGGAGAAACCTAGTTTTCACAGATCCAGCATTAGGGCTACATTCAGAAAGAGGATTAGTTTCTTCCATGTCAGCTTTATGGTTGGTTCCTCAGTTATCCTTAGCAGGACTTGCAGAGGCATTTTGCGCAATTGGACAAGTGGAGTTCTACTACAAACAGTTCCCGGAAAATATGAGAAGCATAGCAGGGTCTTTCCTCTTCTTGGGAATGGCTGCTTCAAGTTACTTGAACAGTTTATTGATCTATATTGTGCACAACACAACAGGAAAGGCGAAAACAGGCAATTGGCTACCGGAAGACCTTAACAAGGGGAAATTGGATTACTTCTATTTTTTGATTACAGCGCTGGGAATCATGAATGTTGTCTATTTCATAATATGTGCTAGGTGGTACAAGTACAAGGGAAGTGATGACACTAGCTCCGTAGAATTGGAAATGGAAAGGAAAAACATCGAGAAACACTTTGTTTGACATTTATATTAAGGATTAAACCAAATATACCAATTTTTAGCATTTGGGTTGAAAGAAGTTGTAATAGGAAAGTTAAAACGAAATAGCCTGAAATTCGCGCTCCCTCCTTAAATGGGAAGATGAAGTGTATCGACTATCAAAGTCATATTAATAGTCTTAGCAGCCATAGCTCATTTGGAATTCTCCAACTGATATATTATTTATGAAATAATTTCTCAAACTACTCACTTTTTGTTTCACCTTCTAATGATAAAAGTTTAGTTTACTGTAAGCACTTATTATTCTTTACACAAGTCATATTTAAGCATATGTTTATACACATTTCAAGAATTGTTTTCTTCATGGCTACAAATTGATGTGACGAATATATCAAATTCACATTCAAGACTTGAAAATTAAAATACAAATGAATCAAACTCAAGAAAGAGCTATCTAATCTATGAGCCAATATGTAAGAAAAGACGATGGATTTCTTAGATGGTTACTCAACTTATAACTTTTATTTCAGAAAGTTGATCAATTTTAGTTTCTAACACAAAAGTCATTCAAATAATGATAGTTATCTCGTCAATTAACTTTGATTTGTAGGAGAAAAGTCAATCAACTATTGTTATTTCACCTATAAAGTCGATCAACTATATATTATCATTTCATCTACAAAATCACTCAACCAATTATCTTGATGATATTTCCAATTTATATTGTTGACGTGAAAGTTTTTTAAGGAAAAAAAGAAGGGATTCATTCTGGTAAAATAAAAGGAGAATCATTGTGATGATTAATTAATTAAAACAAATAGCCTTTTATTTATAATACTCTGGCTTGAAAAAATTTCATCTTCAGTAGTATCAGCCAAAAATATCGCTTGAATTAGGCGTTGAGTGACTTTGTAAGTGAAATGACAATAAGTAAGCGATTTTTTTATTTACAATTTGTTAGTACTATTGTTGAGTTACTTTTTAAGATAATTAACATTTGTTGAATGATTTTCTTAAATAATTATCCATAATTAAGTGACTTTTATTTTAGAAAAAATAAAATTAAATGACTTTTTAAAATAATAATCCTTAGAAACTCTAGAGAATGTACCATACATTAATTGTACTTTGGAGTTTAATATTGTACAATTTGTTAGTACTATAAAAAAAAATTAATTACGAAACTTATTAATTGCGTCAAGAATATTTCTTCTTTACTTCTTCACTTCTTCACTCGAATATATATATAATTTCCTCACCATCTCACAAAACTCCCTGCAATAAGAAGAAATTAAATGGTACGTTACCTCATTTTCAATTCTAAGGTTATAAGTTCGAGTCAATAAAAGAGCAAAGAGACTAACGGCCACGGGTAATCCCCCACAAGCATCATGTCACCCTCATCATCCCTGTACACAAGTTGCCATTTGATTCGAGGGCTAAGTTCTCCCTTGATATCAAATATCTCTTCAACTACACTGATAAGTTCATCATAACCTCTTAATACAGTCAAGTCAACCGACCGTCCAACAGCAACCCCTTGCATGTGCACCTAATTCACATAATCATTGTATGGTAAGTAAGCTCAATATCTTAAAGTACCGCGTTAATAAGTCGTATATCTTTATATTCTCTTTTATAAATAAATATTTGTAATTATATGTTATATTATTTCTAACTAACTATTTTTAATATAATCACTTCACCTAGTATGAACAATCTTTTTATTTGAGCATGAATCATTTTTGTAAAATTTAGAATAATGGATCTTTACACTTATGAGTCAAGTTTTTCATTTGAAATTACAATTTGAAGTTCTACTTTTATGAAAAATTTGAGATTTGAAATGAAATTGAAGATGAAAATTTCATAAACAAACGCTAATTAATTTCAAATCAAAACTTGAAATTGAGGTCTCAAATCCTATGCCATAAACAAGTATTCCCTCTAACTCAATTTATGTGGCGTTTCAAGATTTAAACAATGTCAATTTTCCAACAAACAAAAAAATCATCATATACACATGAGAAGAATTGCAACTATTCGTCTAAGTTTTAAATGTTAAAAATATAATTCAATCTGGCTTTACACTTTAGTCAAATAAACTAAAGACATTTTGTGCACCTTAAAGAGAGAGTATAACTAAGATAAAACCATATTGTGTACCTTAATGCGACTTCTTGAAGAAGTGAAGTCGTTGGGTAATTGGACTCGTTCCTTTGCTTTTGAAACATTAATCTGGTCCTTGTCAATTTGTTTATAACTAATCCTGGAACATGCACTTGCTACAGATACAGATACAGATACAGACACACTCAAATCATCATTACTACAACCTACAGCAGCAGCCGCAGCTGTCCACTGGTGCGGCTGCTGCTGTTGGTCGTCTGAACTCGTCGAAGGCGACGAGGCAATGTTGGGATCTGACAACAAGCTTTGTGAGACATCAGAAGTTGGGTAGATTATTGCATCAGTATTTGAATAAAAAGAATCCTCTTCTTCCATTATTTTATCCATACATAACTCTTCCTTTCAGTTTTTCCCTTAAATAAATTGTTGGAGAAGATTTCGCCGAAAATTACATCTCTCAACTCTCGAATTAAAAATGACAAATGAATTGACCACCCTTTTTTTCTTTCTTTTCTAAATGGTAGGATGGATGAACGCCAGTTGGCTATTCAGTTTTTTTTAAGGACAATGATGCAGTAGTTAGTATCTTTTGAAGCTCTGTGGTTTTTCCACAACCAATTACTAAACATATTGTAATGATAGTATAAAAGTATGAAAAAGAGTGGTACTTTCTTCCAATGGCAAAAGATTGAAATAACCTAAATCTGGAATTAAAAAAAAAAAAAAAGCTAAAGAAACTACGTTTTTTCCCCACAACCCCACTCACCCATGGTGTAATAAATCACACTAGACAAGCCTTATACGATAGGCTCAGAACGCATTGATAGTTAGAGGTGTGTGGAAGAGCTTATTGTCGTACTAGTAGTATTATATGAAGTGAAGAAATTGAAGGGGGAAAGTACAACATAATGTAGATGTGAAACGACAAAATATAATGAGAAAAAAGGTTTTACGAATATAGAAAAGGAGTGCTAGCGTAACTTCATGTTCACCATTCTGAGTCACTACAACATGTACAGGAGCTATGGGATATGAAGGCTCCAGGAAACAGCAAAATAACAACTTCAAAAATATTACTCCCCTAATCTAACTACATATGAAGATGTTTCAAGGGTAAACTCAGTATAGCATTTTGATGTCTTCGCTCTCATCACAACACCAACAGTTTGATTACAACTTCAGGCGGTCCCTTTAAACGGTGTATGACTGCTGAATTGTCTCAATGTCGAGACCCTTCAACTTCACCACTGATTCAACATGACCTTTCAGTGTATGCAACTCACGTAGCCTGCAATTGAAAAATTCAGCTTTGAGGTTTTAGAATACCATTCAGCATTAGCTAAGATTAAGCAATAACTGCAGATCCAATTATCTAAAATGGTAATATGTGTAATGCCAGCAAATGCAAGTTCCAGTTCACATTCAGCTACGATTTATCGCTCAAGGGAAATGAGAATTAAACTGATCCATTATGCTCCTGATGACAAAAAGAGACCATTTCAAATGACACACTAACCTAGCAATTTCAGCTCTCCTCTTCGCTTCCTCAGCTAACTGGTTAAGCTCATTGAAATTGGTAGTTTCGCTAAATATTTTGGGGTCTGGAACTTGGAGCCCATGAAGGGTTCTCTGTGCATGTGCCCATTGAAGCTCGCGCAGTTCTTTTCCAAAATCCTTCTTCCGGGTGAAAGCAATCTGCAGAGAAAAAAACAATAAAGAAACCATCAAATACCAATAAGATAATAATAGGTATAGGAGTGGGAATGGTTCTTAAGTATCTCTTTGTTCTTCCCAATCCATACCCTTTGCTCAAGAACAAGATCCCAGGCCTTCCCACTAAGAGCATAACGGATGAGGAACTTGATCAAATCTAGTGGGATATAGGTAACAATATTGTAAAGCCAGATAACTCCAGCCCAACCCCAGCCAATTCCTTCAATTGCAGCAAAGCTCCAATTTGCATAAACAGCAATCAAGGTGGCAACCTGTGCATATTTAGTTCCAAAATATTAGATGATCCATGAAGTTGGGGGAACTTTGAGAGAATGATAAAACACCAGTTGGCTCACCAGTTGAGCAATGAAAAAAGCAAACACTAGCAACAACCCAGGACGCTCCACAAACGACCAACTTCGAGATCTTGTAACAAATATCAGGGCCTGACTGATAGTGCTTACTTGAAGGTATATCGCAGATGCAAGCTTCCTAAAATCATCAGTTGCTGTTTTCTCAAGTGTTGATACCCCAAATACATGCTAGAAATTCACCAAATTAAGTTAGATATAAAACTAAGAGTTGCCAAACATTAATGTCCTACTTCAACATCTAAATACTCCGAACAACAAATACGAGATTTTGTTTATCATAAGGAAAAAGAACGCAAGCACAGGTGAGACCAAAGATCTATGTTATTGTTTGTAAGATGAAAAAGGCCAGTAAATGTGTAGTTGTACGCCTGCAGATTGCTTTTAATGTATCCTTCATACACTTCGTTAAATTAGACTGGAGATATATTGTCTATTTCCATATACTAAAAAGATCATCAGCATCTGTTTTATATAAATGTGTCCATTCTTAAACTAAAAGGGCAACTAAATTTGGAGCAGTCAGCAATTGGGAAGGCCTCAATCACACCATCCTTGACAGAAATTTTAATGTATTGGATACAGGTGAGCTCACCGGGAAGAAATTTGTTTTGTATGCCGCCCAAAAGAAAATGACCGTCATCATTGCCAAGTAGCCACCAAGAACAACGCCAGTAGTAAAAATCTCAGCCAGTTTCCAGCTATCAGGCAGAGGAGATGGTTTGACTCTATCCTTCGATATCGTCATAATGGTACCTGATATTGTCAATGTTTGGTGGTTAGATGTCAGCAACACTGAGCAAGGACTTGAGCAGAAACGAAAAATGATACTTGCATGAGTATTAAACCAGAGAGGTGCTGCACACATCGAAAGACTCAACCACAACAAAATTAGGCTAATAATATTTCAGTTTTGAACTTATCCTACACTTTTAATATTATCCTCCATTAGAGGTCGTTATGGTGGACTTTAAATGCTCAAGTATCAGATATATTTATGTTGGTGAAAAGACTAACCATCATTAAGAATTGCAATGATAAGCACCATGAAAGGCGGAAAGTCAAACTTCCAGATCAGAGCCAGAAGCATAAAACCAAGCTGTGACATTGAATAAAAGAAACAAGTGAAAAAAGTACAAGATGCATTTGATCCTGAAACATAAGATAGACAAGATAAAAGAGTGCAGCAGTTGCAAATAACTTACCACAATACGGATTGTGATGGAAACAGCATATATCTGCCAATACAAAATATACACAATCGGATGAGTTATCCATATCATACCTCAGCGACAGGTTAAGAACAGTAAACTCATTTAAGAATTCAAGGAATTGTCCTTGAAGTAATTTTTTTATCTTACACTACTGAAACAACCCCAAAAAGAAAAAAGAATACCGTATAATTTTTCATCCTTTGAAAGATAGCTCGACTGGTCAAAACAGCACTAATGATGACACTAAGACCAGGTTCAGTAAGGACAATATCAGAAGCACTGCGAGCCGCATCAGTGGCATCATCAACAGCAATCCCAATATCAGCTTTCTTTAGAGCAGGAGCATCATTGACTCCATCACCAGTCATACCACAGATATGTTTCCTAGCTTGCAAGCGCTTTACTATCTCATATTTGTGCTCTATATAAATTACCACAACAAGGTATCAGCAAAGGCTAATTGTCTTTTATAACCAAAGTTATATACGTAGAGCACAACTACATAAGCAAAAGAGTCATTTAAAAAATAAATACCAGGGAAAACACCAGCAAAACCATCAGCCTTCTCTATAAGTTCATCAATTGGCAAAGCAGCGATTGATTCATCCTTCGTCTGTCCCAACAGAGCAGATGAAGGATACATATTTGTACCCATTCCCAGGCGGCGCCCAGTTTCTTTTCCAATTGCCAATTGATCTCCTGGAAAAGTACAAACACTAAACCATTGAGCACCAAATAAGCACGCTAAACTTTTAAGTGATACACTAAGATTCACAACCTCTTTCAAATATTTAAATCTCAGAATTTCTACAATGGAAAGCAACATAAGAAAATACAGGTTGATGTCCAAATTAAAATGAAATGGCAAGATACAGGTAGATCATGACAACTCCAAGCAGCCACAGACAGAGTACTGCCTACTCCATCAATCCAACTCTTACCCATTGCCCTCCTCACCCAAAATAGGATAATATAAAAAGAAAAGAAAACGGACAGCATTTAACTCCCAAGGCAGAATCAAGAGTAGTATCCATAGATCCAACTTTACCAATCATGTTCAACCAAGGATTCGCAGAAGAGTTCATTACCATCTTTCAGAATTCTCGTCTCACCCAATACACTATTTTCTCTAACACTCTCTCTAGACCCAGAGGAAGGGCAGTAAGAATCATAGCCGTCAAATGAGTTGCCAACACAATATGCATACAATTTGCTGAAAACATCTCAACACATTGAATGGAACTGTCTAATAGTATGAGAAACCACATGATACCTGTGATCATTTTGACATTTACTCCAAGGTTTAAAGCCCTCCTTATAGTCTCAGCACTGTCGTGCCTAGGTGGATCAAACAAAGGGAGGAGAGCAATGAACTGCCATGGCCCCCCAGCGCTCTCCTTTCTTCCCTCCGGAACTTCCTGCATGGAAAATTAGAAGGCATGCAAAATCAAACAGATAAAACCTTTTGTTTGCAAAAAGCATAGGTTGTGGACGCAAAGAGAATTGATCACTAGTCTCCTCTACTGCAGGCATTCCATTATAACCCAAAGCTGTGGATTTGGTCCATTCAACTTATATATATCTGGCAATAATAAAAGAAAATAAAAATACCTGATATGCCACACCAAGCGACCGCAAGCCCCGCTCAGCAAACTTATCAATCACTGTATGAACTCTACGCTCTATGTCTGACTTGTTGTGTGCAAGATTAAGAATCTGAATAAATATTGCAGCTGTGGATTAGAAAATGTAAACAAAGGTAAAAACAGCAAAGGAGGGCAGCACTGTGTGATAACTAAAGTACCTGCTCCGGTGCACCTTTGCTGACCCTATGCATTTTTCCCTCACCATCAAGATAAGTAAGTGCTGTTCGTTTATCAGTTGGATTGAAAGGAAGGAAGTGTATTTCACGAATGCCAGCACGTGCCTATATTAATGGCAACGCTTAGAGAAATCTCCCAGCTGGAGTGCACACATTAATCATAAGGTCAGACAGCAGTAAAGTTACCTCCTGTGGATCAGCCAACATCCCAACAATAGCAGTATCAATCGCATCCTGGTTCTCAATTCGAGAGGCTCGAGCTGCCATTAGAACTACAGTGTCTGCATCAATTCCTTTGGCAAATACCTGAACAATTAAAAAGAACAAACAAAAAAAGAGAATCACAGTTCTACTAGTGGAACAAGTATACGATACGAGTAATCACGCATTGAATTGAACTCTTTTATTCTCACCTCTATAAGGGCTTTATCAACAGTCAGCTTGTTCAATGTTAGGGTTCCCGTCTTGTCGCTGCACAAAACATCCATGCCAGCCATCTCCTCTATAGCTGTCATTCTTTTCGTAATGGCCCCCTGTATAGTTAAAAAATGATCAAATAAGCATTCATAGCAGAAGGGCCTCAGAACAGTAGCTCAAAAATTCAAGAGCTGGTGAATATTAACAAACCTGTTGAGCAAGACGATGAGAACCAATTGCCATCGTGACCGAGAGAACAGTTGGCATAGCAATTGGAATCCCACCAATGAGAAGCACCAGAAGATTGTCTATCCCAGGACGGTATTTGCGATGTTGGATAGGGTACATCACAATAATCTCTATTATCATCCCTACTGCAATTGAACAGATGCAGAAATTTCCTATAGCAGTCAAAACCTGACGATAGCCATACATAAATTTGTAATGTAAGATTTCATAAAAGTCGGATACATTAATCCAGATCATTGCATCAAATAGCAGAGTAAAGAGTCTACTTGCCTTCTGAAAGTGCCCCACTTGGTTTGTACTGTCAACAAGGTGAGCTGCCTTCCCAAAAAAGGTATGAACCCCTGTAGCAATCACAACAGCTTCTATCTCTCCCTGCTTACACGTGGAGCCAGAGTAAACACCATCTCCAGGACTTTTTGTTACAGGAAGAGATTCACCGGTCAAAGCAGACTGTAAGTTGAGAGACAAGTATAGTGGCATTGTCAGAAAAATGGTAGATTGAATGCAGATACTCCATGTAATCATAAAATTTAATCACCTGATCAATTTTGAGTGGATCACCCTCTAGAAGACGAGCATCAGCTGGAATGATATCTCCCAGTTTAATACTGATTATGTCCCCAGGCACAAGAACAGCAGCATCTTCCTCGTCCCATTTTCCATCTCGAAGAACCTCCATAAAGACAAGTGCAAACATTCAAACAATTCAGTACAAAACACTAACAAGATATAATCATGGATTTCTGTTTGTTAGACAACCAAGGTCTATTTGCAGTCAAATGGCAACAGGAGAAGATAAGGTCTAGTACCTTGGCTTTTGGAGCAAGTCGAGCCATCAGTGCAGCTGCTGCATTGCCAGCATTGTTCTCCTCGATAAAACTAATTGTTGAGTTGATTATGAGCAATGTGATGATACCCACAAAATCCTGCCAGTCCGGTGGCTTTCCCTAGAAGAGTCCACATATCCTTGCACTAAGTTTACAGAAACCAGCTAAAAATTTAAATAGAATTATAATTAAGAATGTGAGTTCTTACT
Organism: Solanum chiquidenum; assembly: GCA_029582725.1. Taxonomy (NCBI): domain Eukaryota; kingdom Viridiplantae; phylum Streptophyta; class Magnoliopsida; order Solanales; family Solanaceae; genus Solanum; species Solanum chiquidenum. The sequence continues at coordinate 20,706 of JAJOOS010001345.1, read as the reverse complement.
CCTCCATTTGCAAGAGCAATTGCCATGATAGCAGCAGCCTCCATAACCCATGAGAGAGGGTTCCACATAAATCCCAAAAATTTCAAGAATTTGCTCTCCTGTAATACACCAGCAAAGAATTACTCGTACCTTCAACATCAGGCACAGATCATCTATGCTAGAGTCACCCCTTCTGTGCCCTGTAGGACGATTTCAAGGCATGGAACCAGGAAACAGCCTCTATGCTGCCCCAGCCCACTCTCCCACTACCCCACACTAGGTAGGAATACTTATTTTTCTTCTTTTTTTCGAAAATTGGGGATAAGGGAAGCAGAAATGGGGGAGGGGATTACAAGGTGCGGAATCATGAAAGTTCAAGTAGCCAATCAAGTGAGCTACTAAGATTCCCCAGGTAGGAGCACTTCGTCCACAGGATAAGCCTTTATTATAGTCCGTAAATCAAAAACCTTTTATTTCTATTTTAGGAACTAAAGCTATCAATGAACAAATTGACATAAACACACTTCTATTTTCAGCCTTAATGAAACGAACTCAAACTGAAGGACAAACTTAACAAAAAGAAAGTAAAAAACCCCATTAGCTGCCAGTGAAACAAGGAAGAGAAATTCAGGAGAAATAACTCAAGAAACGGAAAGGGTGGTAGCAGATTTACAGTAAAATTTAGCAAAAGATAAAGTAAAAACACCTTCTTCTCCTCGAGCTTATTGTACCCAAAAATGGACAACCTTTCTTGAGCAGCAGTAGTAGTAAGTCCCTCTCTGGTACATCTCAGATTCTCAAAAACCTCCTCAATCGGTATATTCTCCTGCAAAAATAACCCACACCCAACCATGAAAAAACTGTCAAGAAACAAAAATAGCAAGAAAAATCCATTCTTGAAAAGCCTTACCAAATCAACAGTCTCCTTCAAGACAGCATCCAGAACTTCAGGCTTCTCCGCCATCTTCTTTAAACTTGTTTTCCCCCTTTTGACAACAGTGTCTCAGATCAAAAACACCATAAATATAACTCAGTGAAGCAACAAAATTAGGTGAAGCAGAAGAAGAAAAGAAGAGAACCCACAACAAACAAGATTTCGTTTATCAAGAAAACAAGTAGGATTTTATAAACAGACAAAAGGGTCACCTAAACTAGTAGTGGAGAGCAGTAAACAGTTACAAGAGAGAAAATACTTTGCATTTCTCCCACGTCCTACTGCAAATTTTCGTGTCATATTTTTTACAATAAAAAAAAATGTGTGCAACTTATAAAATTTGATTAATTAGGACGAAAATAATAATTATCTCCGCTTAAATTATGATTTATATTGCAAAACTTCTTTTATTTATCTATTTTGTTCCTTAATTTTATGAGTTTCGCATCAACACCACATTTGTTACAAAACTTTATGATCCTCCTTAATCTTATTTTATTTGTTACATTATTTGACCTGGTTAAAATTTAACATATATAACTTTAGTTGTTATAGATTTAAGATTTATTTTGATTTTAAAAAATGCAATCAAATTTTAGCTAAAAATATAAATTTTAAAATACTATAGCTAATCTAGAAGTGTCAAAATGTAAAATTAATAATTAAAAATAAATTGACTAAAGAAGATTCGACTCAAAGATTTTAGTGCAGGTGAATATTTAATTTTTTTAAAGTTTTAAATAAATAGTATTATTAGTAGAGTGGTGTTAATTATGTTAAAATATTTCAAAATTAAATGAACTTGTTTTCTTCTTTTGCATTTATTTCATCTTTACTTTCTAATATAAAAAAAACAAAGATACATCTTTAATCTTACGGAGCAGACACGCTTGTTCATGAGGCTCGAGCCGATTATTTTCTACTCTATCCGTATATTATTTTCAAAATTCTGAAATAAATATGGTGGTCCAAATTTGATTTTTTTGTTGATTGTGTAAGATTTTTGTTCATTAATGAAAAAAGTGTGCTAATTGCAATTAGCACACCTACCTATTGAAAGAAAATAAAAGGTAAATTCAAATCTAAATTGTCTTTCTTATTTAATATTGAAATTGCCGCTAATATGAAATATTGATACAAATTTTATGCTTTTATAGTAGGTGAACAACGACTTTAGTGTTGATCAACATTTTAAATTCTCAATCTTGAATATATTTTTCGATCATGAATGTTTTGATTGTATATTTCTTCTACTTGTTTTTGTTCTCAAAAATTTCACTCGCTAAGTGTTATTTATTTACGAGACAAGATATTTATTATTATCATAAAAATAAATATTGTATATACATTATTTTTTAAAAAAAATTCCTTTATTTATCATATTATTTTATTTATTTATTTAAAAGAAGCAAATGATATTGTGGTCCTCTGATTACTGGCAAATGGAAAGAACAAAGATTAGATGTGTCAGAAACCAGAATTAAAAAGAAATCAATTGTTTGACTTGACATGTTATAGTTGCCCGATGACCCAACAATCAAAGAAATCAATTAACTAGTACTAACATTTTGTTTACCTTCAGATAAGTGGTGGGTGGAGTGGATATATATAGGAAAATTGTGTATCAGTATAACAAACTATTAATATAAAATAAATGTTATAGCTATAGTTTTATTTAATTTTAATTCGTAGTAAATACATGAATATTCTCGTCTCTTTCCTGAATCTCACTCGCCACTCTCAACTATCTTCCTCACCTCTCTCACTTTTATAAAAACAAAAATGTATAAATTGTATTTGTGTTTGTATAAAGCGAGAAAGACTGTGTATACAAATACAAATATATGTATCTCCATCCTATACACTTATAATTATACTAATACAAATATTTCGCTGCCCAATTCTCTTTTGTCTCTCTCTCGCTTTATACAAACACAAATGATACAAAGACAATGTACAATTTGTGTTTGTATAAAGCAAGAAAGAAATTTGATATACAAATGTTTTAACTCGATTCAATTGTATATTAACTCGATTCAATTGTATACAAATTCAAATTTTATGCAGATATACAAACACAATCATTGATACATATACATAGTAGTTACACCTTACATATATACAATTATCTAACCGATATACATATACAATTTACCTCTCTCCAGTCTCTGCCCTCTCTCTCTCTCTCCTCTCTCCTCTCTCTCCCAACCTCGCTCGCTACTCTAGCCTAACACAAAGAGCATATACATATACAAACGCAATTTTCATAGACACAGACTCCCGATTTATACAAATCATTGTGATTTAAATAAATCAGATGCTCCATAACAAACTAATAAAACCTTATGCCTCGGTTTCATTTTATTTGATTCGTGTATCAAAAATTAATATTTTATTTTATTTATTTTATCAAATTAAGGAAATTCTATTAAAATATTTTTTCATTATATTTTAAAAACTTAATAACTATATAAAATAGTAATGATCAAATTTAAGGTTTTAAAATCACTAATAATATCAACTTAGCATAATATACTTCTAATAAAAAAATTATGCATATGTCAGGTCAACAAGAGACAGATATTATGAAACGAACTGAGTATCTAAAATATATGTATACAGTATACACAACAATTTTCACTCTTTATTCCTTTGGTTTATTTTTGATGAGCTAGAAAAGTTGGCTTTGATGATTTGATTACAAAGGGGCATGAAAAAGTCATGATATTATTGCTAACTTTACTTTTCTCAAATACTGCTTTCATTATTATTTAATTTCTTGAGCACTCTTTCTTTCTTTCTTTCTTTTTTTCCTTTAAATTTTCTACTATTATCTATCAGTACATTACCTACCAGTGACTATTATTCTGTCTTCTTTAATTTTTCCTTAATCATGTCTAACCTACTATTTATGGTTGTACGTATTACCTAACTTGCAATCTTGAGCCACGTTTCCTTAATTTATTTATTTGGTTTTCATCATCTCGGAACGAAATCGGACTCATTTAGGGTGACGCTCCTAATAAAAAATTTCTTCATATATAGGGCTCGAGCTTGAGATTTCTGATTAATGATAAACCAGTCTTACCACTGCATCGATCACAATAGCGTTCAAGCTGGACTGGTCTCGCGAGTGGTTCCTCAAAGTTTTACCAATAGCACAATGACATTCCTATGCTTCTTATGGGTGCACCGTTAATTATAACCTAATTTATGTCAGTTTCTCAAAATAAATATACATATATACATATAATTTTTTCCGAAGTTAATGGATGCACGTGGCTCCTCGGGTGGGTCCGCCTCTAATTCATATGGGTACGTTTCCTTACTTTATTTGCCATGCTTCATGTAAGCCATGTAACTATATGAAAATATGCTGAGTTCTTTTTGAAGGCTACATATGTAAGAATTACTCCTTATATCAACATAGTATTTTACTATGTAATTAATGTCGTGACTCGACAGTACTGGATTAATTAACATAAATCATATATGATTTACTTATTAGTTATTATCAAAATGTCTCGATCTGATGAGTATTTGATGACAACTAACATCCAAATAAGAGAACCATCAGATTTGTTTGATTCTTCTGGCAATTAAAAAACGTAATAAGGACATAAAATTGTGTTATCATCATCATTTCTTCTAATCAAGATGTTATGATCTTTGTTCTCTTAATTACATTAAAAGATAAAAGTATATATATATATATATATACTCAATTTAAGATTGACAACACAACAAATTAAATCCTACTTTTCTCTATTAATTGTTATAATTTTTATTTTATTTTATCATAGTCCATCAGTAATCATTGGTGAATAACTTTATGAAAATACTTTATAATAAGACACCTCGTACGAGAAAAAGTTTGTTTTGACCACTTGCTGTTAGCCACTAATTAAGATGTAAGAACACATAATTTGATTGTTTCTATATGCCTAATTATAATTTGATCCAGGACAGCAAGGGAAATTTTCACTAGATAATGAGTTTATTAGATTGAGAAAATCAATTTTATACTGTGTTGGTTAGAGCCAATCTGCAATCTTATGTTACCTATATTAATTATCATCATGTAGATTAATGCATGTTATGTGTATATCTTTAATTTAGTTATGCATAACTAAAAAAAGTTTATAGAAAACAAGCGACTTAATTAGTTTCTCAACTTTTTTCAAAGTCTTTCCAGAGTAGAATGATTGTTTAGTATTGGAATATATCGTCATCAAAGCATTATCACAGAAAGCAAAAGCTTCCAATAATTTCAATTTTTTTTTTATTCAATTATAGTATTCAATTTACACCATATATTCCATTTAATTTCAATCCTAACATAATTAATTTTAGTTTGTACGCAATCATATAACCCTGTAACCGGTTATTTGGTAGATTGTACGGCACAATTAATAATCTTAGCGTAAATAATACATTGGAGAGGGCGAGAGTGTTTACTCGAATTCCCTTGACGAAAATTTGCAATAAATATATATATTATATTGAATCAAGATTAGACGTTGACTCAATAATATAAAGAATTTAAAATTACCTTAAAGTTTCAAGTTTAAATTCTAGACACTATATTTTTATTTTTCAACCGTCTTATATTCTGAATTCGCCGATAAATATATGATTTTAGAAATAGAGCAACGTATAACAATAAGTTCCCAAAAATGGAATGCAAATATGGGCATATATATATATATATATAACCATTTGGCTGACTTATGGATTCAAGCAAAGGCCATATATAGAATATAGGAGTAAAATACGAAGTCCAAAATATGAAAAGCACATCACATGATATTTGTCCCCTTCCGCACAGAAGGTACTTTCCGTACCAATCCGTAACACCTCATACTTTATTAAATCTATTTATTATAGTACCATTTTTTTCTATATATGTACTACAAAATCACTGTTTATGGGACCTTCCACAACATTTAATAGAAGTATGTATTCTGTATACAGCTCACTAAAATAACTAACCAGCTGTTTCACAGGCAGAAAAATATGAAATTAGTTATGAAATTTATCTACAATTTCTAGTTAATCTGTCACAAATTCGTCCCTAATATTCCAGCTTACTAAATCTATCGCTAATTTCTAATATATTGTCGCTAATTCCTTGTTTTTTTATATTGATCTGAGAAAAAAATGTTCAACTAATCACCTTTTGCTTGTTTTTTAAATAAAATTTCTGATGTGCAAATTAATTAGGTATGTATATATTTTATTTTGTGGACCATCAACCAGAGCAAGTGACTGAATTTTGTCACCTTAATTATACAGTACTGGATTATTATTTTCTCTAGCTATGATCTCTTTTTTTTGTGTGTAATTTCTGGTTGGCAAGTAGCTAATTGGCATTACCAGCTTGTGCTCAGATTGAGATTTTCATTTTCTGTTGGCATTTTCACTTTATTTTATTTGAAAAGCCAGAGTTTTTAATAATTAATTAAAATGATACGAATTTACAGAAGTGACTACGTACGTTGCGGTGGATATATAAAGGAGTTAAAAGATTTTAAACAATGTTCAGTTCTTTCAAACTTTAAATAAATGTTCGTTGAATTGAGCCATAAATGCAATTATAATAGACTTTGACAAATTAAAGTAAATTTTGTACGTGTTGAGATGGAGGAGGAGGAGGCATTGAATCTTAATTAGATCAAAAGCACTGGAAACGTGTCATTATTAGGATAGCTAAAACCCAAATAAAAAAAAAGATGTTACGCAAAGTTGTAAAGGATAATAAAGTGAAGGAGCAGCAAAGCCGCTTAATTTGGCAATTGGTCACAAATACCAACTAGGAAACGATATAATTGAAATTCTAAGTATGATTTAAAGATATGAGAAATAGAGCTGAAACTTTTTTATTACGATTCGATTTTCAATCTCATGTCTTCCGTGGTCCTTACCGATCTTATCCCAAAAATGTAATCTCTAATACTATCTTTGTTAGGTTACTCTGACCGATTATTCCTTCCACGTGTCACTGCATTATTCGTCCATCTACCGAAAACTATTTTTACCACATGCATATAGTCATTTAATTCATCAAGCTAAGCAACAAGAAGATGTACATTCATGGAACTCAAACAAGTTGAAACTTGCAAGCATCCTAAATTGTTACTAATACTCTCTATATATATAAGTCGAAGGAATCTGACGCAATTAGTCTTAATTATGTGCATGATTGATCATTTAACTAACTCTTAGCACACTTGTATCTCCAGACGTTTCCTATAAACTGTTTGGCTGTATTCTAAACGTAGCACATATATATCTCACATGACTTGATCTGCAAATCCTTATTCAGCAAAGTTTACGAGACACGTCCTAGTCTCTTCTTCTTTTTTAAATAAAATTATCAAATGACAACACTTAAAAATCCACTTGCTGATAAATTTTATAGGTATTTGCTATGTAAAGGCGACTCTATATGTGGGGTATTTGAACTCGAAACCTCTTATTAAGAATGAAGGAGTATTTACAACTCAACCACAAATTGAGATTTCTGGTTAAAAATAAGGTAAATAATTTTATTTTACTAAAGTGGAAAGAATGCCTATATAAAAGCTATGTATCAAAAAGTATTAAACCTAGAGAATAGTATGTATAGTTAGTTATAGTTTTGACCAACCATTTCGCCTGACATTAATTATCACCAAAATCCAATGGATTGGTTGGTTTGTAAGAAATCACCAAATACTGATGGCTCACCTAATCCAAAGATAAGAAGAGCACCCCTTCTCCAAAGTTACAAGGTTATTTTGTCGAATTCTTTGATATGGTTATCTCAAGTGTCCTAGTATATTCTACTTGTTTATCTGTATATATTTGGTGTACGATCAGAGGGTAGGGTGGGGGTTCTGGAACCTGTGAGTTTTGCACGGACTTATATTTATATTGAGAAATTCATTAAATTTATAAGAAAATATTTGTTGGAAATTCATTAACAAAGTAGGTGTTAGGACCAATGGCAGAAATTAAAGATGCTAAAGCTAAGTTACAACTTACAACTCCTAATTTGGGTTTGAATCCCATGGGCACTTTATACCAACTGTTTTTCTTAATTTGAGATGGTTGGAAATCCATAAACTTTAAATGTTGAATCCGCCTCTGCTATCAATTCACCAGAAGGATAGTTCTTCCAATCTGAAGTCTTTTTTTTCCTGAAAGTTTCAACCTTCTTAACTATGATAATAGTCGCGATTGCTCTCTCGCAACCCCTACTTTAATTAAAGAGCCATACAAAATACCCAGTTTAGGCATATGATTAGGAAGAACTATGATTTAGGTCTCTAATTGAAAAATGCATAAATCCATTCCCAAGCAAATCAAGGAAAAAGTGGTGCAAAACACACACTCAAAGGATATTTTTCGTTCATTTCGAGGAAATACATCTGCAGTAACAGTCATAAATACAAAGCTTCACTTAAAACAATTGTAAGTTTGCAACACCATATACAAAAGTGAGACAAATATGTAGTAAAACTTCTATAAACAAACCTACAAAAGCCTTAAAACAAAGCAATTAATCTACATGTCATCCACTCAAGTTCAAATCCTTCTTCATTTCCCCCTATATCCAAAAAAAAATCCCAGCAGTACAACCCAATCATACCTACATATTACTCCCAGTCGCATTCTCAAAGATCTGGTCTTCTGAATATCGATATTTTTCAAGAATTGGAATATCGATAATCAGATTTTGCTATGGAACCCATTAAAACAACAAAGGAAATCATTAGAATAGTAAAATAAAGCCTTTTATTAACTTAAACAATGACTGTTTGGCCACTGAGTACATCCTGAAGCTGGAGAGACCCATCCTTCATTAGATTAACACTTAAGCTTTTGAATCTTTCTCTTGAGTATTGTCGAGATGCCTTTCTCCAATCAGTTCCTGCCTTCATCATTCCTACAAACTCCTCGTAACTGATTTGCCCATCCTGAGAAAATGAAATAATGATGAAAAACTGGCATGACATATCAGAGTGAGGAGATAGTGCAAGCGGAAATACGAGCGGACAAATTTACAAATGCAGCATTTACTTTTCATGCTACATTCCAAAAAATAATTCCATTCTTTTTTCTTTTTTTTGGGTGAATTTTCGGTGTAAATCTTGCAGTATTTGATAAGATCCAACAAGCTTCTTTAGCAGTGAATAATGTTGAGAAGTATTCTATCTCGTTTCTCTAAATATAATGGAAGAGCAATGAAAAGAGGCAGGGTCACTAAACAGAGAAAAAAAGGTGAGTCTAACCTTGTCGGTATCAACTTCGCGCATGATCTCATTCACTACATCAGTGTCGCATGCTCCTGACTCATCTGCTAAAGCTTCTCGTAGCTCATCTAGCTCAATATAACCACTTCCATCCTTGTCAAAGAACATGAATGCTCTACGAAAATGCTCATCATTTTCCATTCTCTGTAAGTGGATTATAACTGCTACAAACTCCCCATAGTCCAGGACTCCGTTTCCATCAACATCAGCCTAATCAAAAATTAGGTTCAGCAGTCATCAGGCAAAAATATTAAATTAATCTTTTCTGAGTGGGGGAAATTACTGTATCTGCAATAGAATTTATTTAAAAGTCCATTTCCCAAATGGAAAAAAGCTTGGGAATTCGCATATAGAAGCTGCACCAGATTTACAGCAGAATACTAGGGATTATTGGCAGATCAGACATAACCACGACAAAAATGGCAGGTTTAAAACCACAAGTTCCAAAAGGCTTTATTTCTTTCTTAAGCTTTATGCCGAATCAAATACTGCTACATCGATTAGAACAGAGAGAGTATATCACAAAGGCTGATAACATTTTATCCAACAAACGTGAGATGCATAACAGCAGAAGTCCAATCCCTGTATTCATTATCCACTTATTACAATGCAAACCAAGTATCACATACATTTTTAATAAAATAATCTAATTGAAACTTTTCAAGAAACCTACATAAAGAAGGTAGGAAGTCATTCTGAAATCTATCATGTGTCACAGATCACCTTGCAATATCAATCAATTATGTTTCAATCCTAAACAAAAATTGGGGTTGCTATAGCCTATATGAATCCTCCTAAATCTGCTCTGTCCTAGCCCAAGTCATTCTAATATTATTACTTTGCTTGCAAATATCTTGCCATGGGGAAAACAAAGGATCTTCTAAAACAATTGGATCTTTAAATCTCAAGGTTATCCTTATATTGATCCTTTGCTTCCTCCACAAACATCAGACCAATTGTAAATGTAACAACTAAAACTTACTCCGAACTAATAGGTATCACCTATATAGATCTTTTGTTTCCATTCTATTGGCCTAGCTTCTTTACCTTCATCCATCAAATTATATGCAAATAGTCTACCTATCTCACACCATATCAGCGCGACGACGTGATTTCAATAACTTCTTCAGCCACACCATCTATGGTTTGGAACCCTTACTTATACTTCTTCAGTTATGTAATGGAATCTCTTGCCTATTTAATAGCCTTCATGCAATGAATGCATGCCTACATATAATGAAACAAAAAGGCCAAAAGATAATCCCTGAAATAAATGCAAAAAATGCAGAGTCTTCAGAGCCAATATTTTGTGGAAAATAACCATCTAACAGATGTGAAAAAATAGATGATGCTTCCACCAACCAAAAAGCTAATCCTCGAGCAATGGTAAAGTAAGTGATGCAGGATGAAAAGACATATGGAACAATCAATTTCCCCTCCTTCCAAAGTTCCAGTACTTGAAAGAATCAGGAGAAATCAAGCAATAGAGGAGGAATAATGAGATCACAAGAATAAGGTGGCAGTGATTGCTTTAACATCACTTGGAAGAGTAACTTCTGCCAAACTCACAGTTTGAATGAAGAGGGGCAGAGAGAGTGTGTGTGTTTGTTCCACAGAACAGTTTATTCTTTGCCCTCATCCAGAATACACAGGGAAAAGACACTATATGACATTACAGAACTTGAGGTAGTTACCTTGAAACACATCAGAATACATTTATTTAGAGAGGACAGCAGAATAAGGAGACAAGCAAGAAAAACCAGAAGTAGTGAAGAACATGTTTGTTAGATAAGAAAAACATGCTTTAACTGCTTCAATGTATTGATGAGATAAACTCTAGCAGTAAATTTGTAGTAGTTAAGGACCTCAATACCATGTCTACTATCAGATATTAGAATCAGATACCAGCATAGAAGAGAGATCAAACATACACACATATGATGTATACTTATATTTTTAAAAAACTGGGAGGATGAACGTAGAGACTGGTAGAGTGAGATGGTTAAAGGTGAAGAAATTCAAATGGAACTACAACTTACAGCAGTAAGTACAAAAACTAGGAAGCATACACGAAACTGAGTAAATAGAAGCAAAATATGTTCTCATATTTTGGCATAAAAAACTTGTACATATCATAAAACCAACAGAAGAAAGAACAAAATTCTGTTTCAGCGTGTTTAAATAGACAGGAATGTTTACCACATCCATCAGCAACTTCATCTCTGCTTCTGCCAACTGGGAACCAACTTTTCTAAGTCCAGCCTTTAATTCATCATATGTTATTTTCCCATCACCATCAGAATCCATCAATGCAAACATCTCTCTAATTACTTCAATCTCTTCAAGTTTCAAGTGTTCGGCAATGACCTAAGCAATTGGACAGGTGCAAATATTTCAAACTAAAGTACATCCATTTGATGATGGAAATAACTACAGAAGCAGTAAAACACTAGGAATGTTAGGACATGAGCCAACACACCATTTACAGTTGCATAGAAACTCTCTCTATCTCTCTAATTTAATAAAATAAAGCTAAAAATGTTTCCATTGGCATTCGCTTGCATATCTCCATCCCCAAACTTTAGATTTGTTAGTGCTTAAACAAATTAGAGGCTTACCCGCAATGCTTTCTTTTTGAATCTGTTCATGATAGAAAATTGCTTCAGTCTTGTCCTAACAATATCTCCCAGTGGAACATTTGAAGCTTTTTTAGCATTTTGAATCCAGGGGTGATCTGCAATAAAGTAAACAGAGTTAAAGAAATTAAACTTATGCGTGTTTTGAACATTTTTACTATATAAATATTTCTTTGTTAGTGACATTCTTAAAAGTAAAATAAGATCTTTGTTAGTGAGAATTAGCATATGATCCACATTCAATTCATCGAATTATACAGTAGTTCTTGTCTTCATTATTGGTCCTATTAACAATTATTAAGGCATAGGCCACTCTGGATATCCCGCATTCAGACATCTGAGTTTTCAAGCATGGTCCTGAATTTTTAGAGATGTCTGAGTCTTCGAGCATGGGCATACAGGTTAATATCTCTAAAAATATTCAGGGGAACAAAGGGCGGGGAAGGGTTTTCATAACTACCACATAACTGGGCCTCACCCAATTCAGGAAAAGACAAAAAATGCAAAGTGAAAATACAACTGGATATTTAAATAATTAACATTAACTTCAAGATATTTCATAAGTGAGACACAAAGATAGTTGTAATACTAAGACATGCAATAGTTCCTACCAAAACAAATTTGATTCATAGAGATGCCATATAGCTCAATCACGCCCCAGAACCCAGCATACTCAAGGAGATAAGAGAATAAAATAAAATGCAATGACAATCCAGAAAAAAATACTCCTTTTTTCCACAAATCAGTATGCCTGAACAGTGGGTCATTGAAATTAAAGCCGTGATTCCTTGAGGAAAGCCTCACTTTTCCAGAGTACTGGGAAGAAAATTCTAAAGAGCATCTAGAGAGATACCCGCGATAAATCAGTTTGCATAGAATAGTGCATCAAATCATAAACAGTTTCCAAATGCGTTTGAATGGCTATGAATCAAACCCTCCATTTTTCGTCAACTTGAAAAACAACGGTGATCTATCTCAAATCATTTCTTTGCTCAACTTATAGTTTTCCATGTACCAGGGGAGCCGTTTACTTGGAAGCTCACAAACTCTGAGTTGAAAAATACTTACCAAGGACCTGTTGGGCTGTCAACCGCTTCTTGGGGTCAGGTTCCAGCATCTGTCTGACAAGACTTTTTGCCTTTTCAGAGACTTGAGGCCATGGTTCCCTCTTAAAATCTATCACTCCCCTCAAAATTGAAAGAGCAACTCCTTGTTCAGTTTCTGCAAAAGACAATCAGATTAAGAAAAGACTTAAATCCGGAATCACAAGCAATTGCAAGCATCAGAAGTCAACAGGAAACTGGAAAAGTAATATATGTATACCAGCCCAAAACGGAGGAACCCCACATAACAAAATATAAAGGATGACACCAGCACTCCAAATATCAACTTCTGGTCCATAATTCCGCTTCAACACCTCTGGTGCCATGTAGTATGGACTTCCCACAATCTCAGAGAATCTTTCACCTGATTAATTACAAAAAATTACTAAGAATCAAACACTTCTCTGCCACTTAAAACATACAAAACAAAGGACTGATTTTTATGAGACAGAGGAAAAGGGTGTCTTTCTAATTCACTTGTGGGGTAAACAAATTGGAAGAATTTAGAACTCGTACCAGGCTTGAAAAAGACAGATAAGCCAAAATCGATGGCCTTAAGAGCAGAATGCTCTTTCTTATTAGCAAACAGAAAATTCTCAGGTTTCAAGTCTCTATGCATGACCCCATTAGCATGACACATCCTTACAACTTCTGCTACAGTTCTGGCAACCCCAGCTGCAGCTCTTTCACTGTAATGCCCTCTAGCTACAATTCTATCAAATAACTCCCCACCTTCACATAGCTCCATAACAAGATGAACTGCTTCGTTATCTTCATAAGTAGCTCTCAACTTCACAATATTTGGGTGATCAGGAAGGCTTGACATAATAGCAACTTCTCTTCTCACATCTTCGATATCCACAGCTGTTCGGAGCTTCTTCTTTGAAATAGATTTGCAAGCAAGGGCATCTCGGGTCTCCCGGTCGGTGCAAAGGTAAGTCACTCCAAATTCGCCCCGACCCAGTTCTCGTCCTAAGATGTATTTGTCAGATATGCGGGTTTTAGGGATGAAGTCTTTGAGTACTCGGATCGGTGCGGGTGACCCGGAATACGGATTGGGTCTACGTTCTCGGGGCTTATTTGGTTTTGTTTGAGGATCGGTTTTTGAAGCTTCTTCTGGTCTTATGCAAGCGTTACAGTTACCCATGGCGAAGTAAAATGGGTTGCTCCGCCGCTAAAAGTGGTTGCCGGAGGTGGTTGTTGCGGTGGTGGAGGTAGAGGACATGGCACGGTAAAGACTTTTGCTATTTTCTGGATTTCGTGAGAGAGAGAAAAGAAAACGCGGGGTCAGTTGGGAAGTAGGAGTTTTTTGAATAAAGTCCATTTATTGCCAAATATTCTTTTACTCCTATTTTAAAATTGACCAATATTATTTTATCAAAAAGAAAGAAAATATTGGAGAAATATCATGCATCCTTTAAAAAGAACCTATTCCAATATTGGTAATGAAAAAGATGGGATACTGTGAATTGAACGCACATCTATTATTATATGATAGATGTATTCTTGTTTATTTGTTTTTTTCAATTTATACATTTCACACGATTAAATGAGAGATGAGAATAAATGTTAATTACTTTTTTTATTTTAAAATAAGTGATGTTTTTAATTTAGATATACCCTTTAAAACACTATTTGTTCCTAAAATATAAGGAGTATTTTAGCTATAACTTATCGTTAATAAGTACCTTGAAAAACATGCAACTCTCTTGTAATTTCTTGATTACATAAAAAAAAAAAAAATTTGAAAAAGAGTAAAATTAGAAGAACATCATTAATATCTTCTTAGTTATTTAAAATATCACTTATTTTGAAACGGGAAAAAGCTAGGTGGACACTAAATTCAAAATTGTAACATTTTGATGTGAATTGTGGTATTTTAAAACTCTTTTCTTCGGTTTAATAATAGTTGTTCATTAATGAATTGACACATACTTTAAGAAATAATAAATAATAGGAGTAATATTATTATATTATCTTTTGAATAAATCAAATTTAATGTTTTGAAAAAATATATTAGAGGAACTTTTTATTTATTTAATAGAAAAGTAAGTTTGGAAGGTATTGTCCAACTGAAAATGAAATAAATGAACTTTACTTGCTCAACTATAGAGTTGGTCAACCAGAAAATTACAAATTCCTTTCTGGTACTTAGTCATAAGTTCTTATATTTAAGGTCTCACAATTAAACAAAGCCTTCTAGAAGTTCATATCCACTATAAGATAAAGTAAACTTGGCAATTAATTATTCAACACAAATTTACACATTTAATGGTAATTTCTTATCTTATTCTATAACGTGTATAAGAAGATGAAGAAAATTTTGCTTTGTGCTACTGTTTTTTTCTCCATAGGACAAGCAAAGTGAAAATGAATATGATGAACTATAATTAACAATCCAGTCAATTATAATTTGTTTTTCCTCTTTTTAACTTTTTTTGGTTAAGTTTACCAAGTCTATTTGGTCTATCTTTCTCTCACCATCAACACCTACCACTGGCTTTCATGATTACTTCAAGGACCATTAATATAATTTCTACAAGATTAATTAATTAGACCAAGTTGAAATATAATAAACTTTTGGTCTCAAATAAATAATAGTATTAAAGTCAAGCTAGATATAGCTTGACCTTATACAACTACGAAAATACAGAGTGATTTCAACAAGAAATTTAAGGAGGAGAGAGTCAAACGATGATGATCGTTGATTAGATATGAATTTAAATTTTAAAATTTTATCCATTTGATATTTTAGAAAAAAAAATTCATTGAACTCATTATTTATTTAAAATCATGAGTTTGTGTCTACTATATTTGTTAAAATTTTCGTAAATTTTTAAACATAGATTTATATTTCGTGTTGAAAGTATTTCGATGACCCCGATACTAATACTCGGCTATATGTAGGTGCCACCTTTTGATCAGTTTAATTTAATTCCTATATTTGCATGGACCTAAGTCATGATGATTTGTGTGTAGTAATTAAGTCATAGACTCATAGGTGGATTTGGTGGTACATAAAATTATAAAATGAAATCCAAGGGTTGAGATTAATTTGTATACCATGTAGATGAAGTAGTTGAACAATTTCATTGTTTGATGGAATGACACACATGTAGTCCTAAAACACTGCCACAAAATAGATTTGTTTGAGCGCTATTCTAACAAACTAACCATATTGGATTAGGATGGAAAAAAAACTAAATTTGGAGTATTCTTCTCTATTTTCGAGAATGTATGCTCATCTTATCGTTATTTCAAAGGTAGAAATTACAAAGGTTGTTTCTGAATGACCTTTAGAGTTGAATTAATATATAGTTGTTAAAAATGATGCAAATTAAATAGTATTCCAAATTAATTTGTAAGATGGCGTAAAACTGCAAAATTAGAATGACAAATCTTATACGTGTAATTTACTGTTTGTTTTGAGTTAAATTTACACTTTTTTTAAGGTCTCACACCATTTAAGATATTTCTACATATTAAAGCATTGGACTTTATTTATAGTTTCGCACACATTATTTTGGAGATTAATGATATCACTAAAAATCGAGTGACTAAATATTAGTATAAAAATACTCTTAACCTAGTATAATGTTATTTGTTTTAAACTAAACTCGCACATTTTTATTTTTTTAAAATCTCATACCATTAAAAGTATTCATGAACATAACAACAGATACCAAACAATAAAATCATATACATCGACATACTTACTAATTAGGCAGCAGGTTAAAGGTCGCTGTATTATGATAGCATGATCGTTTGACTAAATGTCCTTCTAGCTTTAACAAGTCAAAATATGGAAACTAATTTGAAGTACTAATAAAGACTCCAAAATTAAAGTTCTTCAAAATAATTCTGCGCGCTAGCGTACAATTGCAAGAAAAGACTTCACCACGATATTTCTATTAGTCTAAAGTAAAGTTTCCATTAATTATTTTCTAATTTAAGGATCATTTTTTTTTGTAGAATGTAAAAAAGAAAAATATATAGGTCTTGTCATGAGTGATGATATTTCGAAGTAGTATGTGGTTTAAAGTTGAGTATAATATGTGAAATGATTTTGTGCTAATTAATGGAACGGTTGATGATTTGAGATTGACATGTTGAATTACTTACTGTTGCCGTGGCTACTTCGACAATAACATATAACCAAAGTTTCTTAATCTAATGCCTCCTTACATTGATGTTATGACGAACAACTTGGGTCCCATTAGAACCCATTGCCATTTCCTACATTAAGTCATCCAAATGATAACATCTTCAAACAAGTGTTTTTTTTTTAAATAATATAATTATGATGTACCAATCAGTTTGTGCATACATAGACTAATTCACAGAATATTTATTAGTACATTTTACAACTTACAAGCATAGGTATCGAGTAATCTTGTCCATCAATATCAACAACAACAATAATAATGTCTAGGGAGGATAGAATATACACAAATCTTACTATTATCTTGTGTAAGTAGAGATTGTTTTCAATAGACCATCCGCTCAAGTAAAGAAGAAGAAGATTGTGAAGAAAAGATAGTAAGTAATAAGGAAACGGTGCAAGGTCTACCATAAGGGGAGCAAAGACAATGACATAAGAATAGTGTGATAATCAATAAACAATATATTACGACATATTATAGAAAATAAGAAAAATATATATATACTCTATTACATATCAAAAATAAGAACTACAGTGAAATAACTAGTACAAAACAAACCCAACCACTCTAAGCAAGACAATATTACACTTGTATTTTTTGCTAGACAGAAATAAATCACTTAGTATATATTTTGGCAACAATTTAAATTTTATAATTTGCAACTCATTTTATTGATTGCGCTAAATCATACCCTTGAGTACAACCATTAATATGATAACCGATTTCATTTTTTTATAATATGGTCGGAAAGGAATTAAACAAGATTTTGAAACAAAGAATCCATGTTGGATGAATTTTGTGAGCTTATAAATTCGAATAATATTGAGTTGAAATATTCTTAATGATAAGAAAGGGACATATTGCCGTAATATTAAATTAAAGTGTGCTGAAGTAGGTGTGGCTAGGATAAAAAAATGCGTGGTCAATTAGGAGAGGCTGAGACAAAGTCAACAAAGCAGTTTGTTTCCTCCAAATAATTAAAAGAATAGATTATTAATATGACATTATTTGTGATTTCTCGAAATCTAAATTAATCGAAATAGATTATATATATCATATATGAATCATATTCATTATGCTTATTTGGATAGTTTATGTATAAATGCTTAATATCTATCCATTCATTATGACAGATCTAACTACGAGAATTTTAGGAACCAGAGTTAATTGACAATTTTTTTATTGTGCATTATTGGTACAAAATGTATAAAGACAGGTACGTAAGTAATCCATGCAGTTGAGGGGATGGTTGGGGGATAAATCCCATTAATTGTAAGCACACATATTTGAGTGTTGTATTAAATTAAGAGGAGGAAACAATGATGGAGCTTTTTGATTAAGTGGGTGTCTTTATAACCTGGCAATAGGCCTTATAAGTAGTTGTAGGCCAAACCAAACAGGAAAACATTTAAAAAGACCCATGCATGTTCCCAACATTATTATGTTGTTTGGTGCATGGTGTAATGTGACAAGCAAAAAAAAGGCATAAAGTGTTAAGCTTCCCACAGCTCATCTCATCACGCTAAACAGAAAAGGAAGAGAGAAAAAAAGGAGGTTGTACATAACTTTCCTTTCCTTTTCTAGAATTTTAATATTCTTATCCCCTTTCTTCTTTACTAGCATTAGTTTCTATTTAATAGATGGCCGCTCAACATTCAACTAACAAAAATGATTGATAATCGAAAAGTCACTTGTTGTTTTGCTCATAAGTATTATAGAAAGCTAGTCATTAGGAAAAAACTTTTATATGATACTTAGGACAATTAATTGACCTCGCGATGTGATGCAATTTTAGGCAAAGTTGAACGAGTGTTTGGTTAAAGAAATTGTTTAATGACTTAGATAAAATTGAATGATTTGTAAAGTATTAGTTATGTAAATTAGCAAAGTATTTCTCAATTGTATGTTTTTTGGAAATTTTCTCATCAAAAAACACCAAAGGTTAGGAACCCATCAAAGTGGCCCAAGCCTCTTAAATGATCAAATTCAGCCCAAATACAATTGGTAGGATATGGAGCCAACAGCCCATTCAAAAACTTCATCACAGAAATTAAAGCGGCCCATCAAGTTCTATTTTGTAAAAAGTACAAAAATCCTATATTCGTGGGAGCTAATAATTACATCTTATTCTTATTATTTTTCAAATTATAAAATTTTCTTAAATTTTGAGTCTCGCGGATACATAAGTCAACCTTCTAATACATACATCTCGATACATTATCTTTTAGTATGTTATTTTTTTTAAAAGTGATAAAATAACGAAAAATCAATTTATAATCCCATAAATCACACAATCACGTTTTAATCACTGTTACTACTCAATCCTTCATAACGTGTAACAGATTCCAAAATTCAAAATTGTTCAAGCAGATCAGCCAACATCCTTTGAACTCTGTCTTGAAGATGTGTTAGAAAAAAGAAAAAAGAAAAAGAAGCATCCATTACTTTTTGGCTTTTTTCTCTTGTGGGGAAAAAGAAAATAAAAGGCAAATATTCCTTATATGTGATTAGTAATAATTAACTGTTGCATTTATAAATGTTACTCTTCAGTTTTATTTTACTTGGGTCTTATTAACTTGACAGTATTTTCTTAAATATATTGTTTATTAGGAGCTTTTTTTCTAAATTATCTTTATTAATTATGTTACAAAAAATTAAGTTTGGCTAGTACTCTATTACTTAATAGCACTAAAAGAGCATTAAGCTATGTTTAATTTTTTTTATTAAACTCTTGAGGGGACCATTGGAAGGGTCCATAGATTTTTAGAATTTGGTATTAGTCATACCTAATGTTTGATTTTAACTAATTTTGAGGTTAGTCCCTAGAGGATTAGCTAATGGACGTGAGCTTTGAATGCTGATTGAACTAATTATTTATGTTTTTGTTTAATCCTTCGATTCAATAAAAGGGTACATATCAATTTTTCTATCCCTTGGTTCTTAACAAATCAAAGTGGATTATATAAATACCCATTGCTTCATTGTTATTCAACTCATATTATAATACTTCAATGATAATTGTTTTAGAAGTTCTGTGACAAGTATATACAACCTGCTATTTCAATTATTTTTTTCGTCTCAAGTTATTTATTGTATGTCGTTTCACACATTCTTTTTAGAAAATATTAATAAGAAGCAGTTTTGACATCTTATATATCTTTATTTATGTCTTAAAATATAGTCTCTTATCATTAAATTTTTATTGTATTTATGTGTAATCCCTTCACAATTAAAGTGCTTATTATTCAGAAATAATTACTAAGATAAAATAAAATAAAATAACAATTATTTTTTCGTGAATTTCTAAAATAATAAATAATTTGAGATGGAAGGAGCAGTATATATCACCTATATAAATTTTCTTAATTTTTCTATTGTAGCCAATGTTTAAGTAAGTATGCATTGATTTCACGAATTAATTTATAAATCTTACATGAAATTTTTTCTCTCGTATAATTTAGGTCTACCCCATATCCTTTTAACATCTTTATTTATCATAATTTTATATTTATGGATCGATAAATCTCAAAGCCAACACAATATATGACCAGAACATTTCAAGTGAGTAAGTGACCGTTTCTTACAAGGTTTTTG